>JAJOZX010001665.1:827500-832500 GCA_023014485.1 Bathynomus jamesi | reverse complement strand
GTCTTGAACTATGAAGTATTCAGTACTTTGTCTAGCCTATTTTTAAACACATTTACACTTTGACTTACTGGAAACAACCTTTGAGGGAAGTTTGTTCCAGATATTAACTATTTTATAGGAAAAGAAATTTCCGCAGAGTGAGGTCCTAAATGTCTTTACACACTCAAATAGTGTGCAAGATTTCGTCTACCCTTTTCTTGAACTGATCCACAGAGGAACTGTTCACAACTTCTGGAGGTAACCTGTTCCACGTGTCACAGATCTTATAAGTAAAGTAATTCCCACACACACTAGTCCTAAACCGTTTCAAATCCAACTTCCAACCATTGTTGCGAGTTGGGTTCTCATTTAAACTAAACATGCTTCTAAAATCGACAGGAGAGGTTAGAGAAGAGAGGAGAGAGAGAGGAAAGAGGATTGAGAGAGGAAGAGAGAGGGAGAGGATAGAGGAGAGAGAGAGGAAAGAGAGAGGGAGATGATAGAGGAGAGAGAGGATAGAGGAGAGAGAGAGGAAAGAGAGAGAGAAAGGATAGAGGAGAGAGAGGATAGAGGAGAGAGAGAGGAAAGAGAGAGGGAGAGGATAGAGGAGAGAGAGAGGATAGAGAGAGGGAGAGGATAGAGAGAGAGTGAGAGGAAAGAGAGAGAGAGAGAGGAAAGAGAGAGGGAGAGGATAGAGAGAGAGAGAGAGGAGAGAGAGAGGGAGAGGATAGAGGAGAGAGAGAGGATAGAGAGAGGGAGAGGATAGAGAGAGAGAGAGAGGAAAGAGAGAGAGAGAGAGGAAAGAGAGAGGGAGAGGATAGAGAGAGAGAGAGAGGAAAGAGGAGAGAGAGAGGAAAGAGAGAGGGAGAGGATAGAGAGAGAGAGGATAGAGAGAGAGCGGATAGAGAGAGAGAGGATAGAGAGAGAGAGGATAGAGGAGAGAGAGGAAAGAGAGAGGGAGAGGATAGAGAGAGAGAGGAAAGAGAGAGAGAGAGGAAAGAGAGAGGGAGAGGATAGAGGAGAGTTACAAGGAGTTACAAGGAAAAGAAGTACCTCAAAAGGCCTTGCGGCCCATACCGAGGAGGTACCAATGGCAACGGGTGCCAGGGAAAATTTTGTCTTTCAAACTATGCTAGCAGTAGTAGAAAACTGGATAGAAAAGTAGAAGGCTCTCTCCCCACCCTCCGCTCCCTCCCTGCCAGAGGCAGGTACGGAAAAAGGTTGAAGAAAATACCTTGACCCTGGAAAAGTAGCCAAGGAAATTTTACAGGAAAGTGGAGAATATATAAATAGCTCTATATTTAGCTTGCTCACAGAGACACCGAGCAAGCGAACTCCTGCAGAGTTTTCTGAGGTTTCAATCTTAAACTATGAGTGTGTTCTGTACTTGTCTAGCCTATTTTTAAACAGATTTACACTTTGACTGGAAACATCCTCTGAGGGAAGTTGGTTCCAGATATCAACTATTTTACAGGAAAAGAAATTTCCGCAGACTGAGGTCCTAAATGTCTTTACACACTCAAATAGTGTGCAAGATTTCGTCTAACCTTTTCTTGAACTGATCCACAGAGGAACTGTTCACAACTTCCGAAGGTAACCTGTTCCATGTGTCACAGATCTTATACGTAACGTAATTCCCACACACACTAGTCCTAAACCGTTTCAAATCCAACTTCCAACCATTGTTGCGAGTTGGGTTATCATTTAAACTAAACATACTTCTAAAATCGACATCGTTGAACCCTCGTAAGAGCTTGAAAACCTCGATCAGTTGACCGCGCAGCCTCCGAGTTTCAAGCGAAAACAAGTTCAGGGCGCGTAACCGTCGATTGTAGCCCATATGCCTAACGGAAGGGATCAACTTTGTGGCCCTCGCCTGCACTCGCTCCAGCCTCTCAATATCTTTCCTGAGGGTGGGCGACCAGAACTGCACAGCATACTCCAGGTACGGCCGAACAAGGGAATTGTACAGTGAGAGCACAATCTCCTTGTTCCGAAACTGAAATTGCCTCCTGATATAACCCAATAGTTTCTGGGCTTTCTTTTCCATCTCTACACACTGTTTCGTAAACTTAAGGTCGCTGCTAATTAGCACACCCAAGTCCTTTTCTAAATCAGTCACCTCGATATTACTGCCCAACATCGAGTAGTCCGACTTGGGATTGGCGTAGCCAATGTGCATCACTTTGCATTTACCCAAGTTAAACGGCATTTGCCATTTTTCGGACCACTCTCCTATCCTACCTAGGTCCGCACGCAGTTCCTCGATCGCTTCGGGCGTCCCAACATTGGCCCCAAGCTTGGTGTCATCAGCGAATTTGGCGATCCGACTGACGATGCCACCGTCGATATCATTTATGTAAATGGTAAACAACAGTGGCCCCAAAACGGAACCCTGAGGAACCCCACTAGTGACCGAGGCCCAACCCGAACTAGCCCCTTTAATTACCACCCTCTGCCGCCTATTCCTCAGCCAGTTTTCAATCCACCTACCTATTTCCCCACCGATACCCAGCGCGCGCACTTTGCCATTAGCCGGCGGTGAGGTACCTTATCAAAGGCTTTCTGAAAGTCGAGATAAAGTATATCAATCGCCCTACTCTTATCGTACTCACTCAACATGACGTGGAAAAACTCGAGCAAGTTGGTGAGACACGACCTATGCCGTCTAAACCCATGTTGGGAGTCCCCAAGCAGCTTGTAGGAATCCAAATGGTCAACGATTCTATCAGCTATTATCCTTTCTAATAATTTACCTACAACTGAAGTGAGACTAATAGGACGATAGTTCCCTGGACTTTCGTGATCCCCTTTCTTAAAGATAGGGGTCACGTTGGCCTCTCTCCAGTCACCAGGCACCTGGCCCATCTCCAACGATTTGTTGAAGACTGTAGCCAGGTGGGGAGCCACCTGGTCGCGCACTTCTCGCAAAACACTGGGGAGAAACTGGTCTGGCCCAGGAGCCTTAAACGCGCTCAGTTTGTCTATTCTATGAGCAACGACTGTCGCGGTACATCTAACACTATCCAGGTCAGCACCTTCGTGCCTCACAGCTGGCTCGGGGATGACGCGGGTATCCTCCCTGGTGAACACTCCCGCAAAGTACTCATTAAGCACATTAGCGATGTCCGCGTCGGAGGTCCGCAGAACGCCGCTTCCGTCCTTTAAAGGACCTATCATGCTTCTAATAGGCTTTCTACTATTAACATAACTGAAGAACTCCTTAGGGTTCCTCTTGCAGAGGCTTGCCACCCGTAGTTCTTCGTTACGTTTCGCTAGCCTAACCTTCGCCTTCACTTCCCTACACAGGCGGACATACGCTTCAGTGTTCTCGTGGGAACGATTGGCCTTCGCCCTCCTATACACTACTTTCCTATTTCGGATAGCCGAAGCGATGCCACGATTGAACCACTTAGGCTGCGTTGAAGCAGGGGTGACCAGTTTTGAGGGTATGGCAGCAGACTGCAGCACCATAAACTCATCCCGGAATGCACTCCACACTCCCTCAACATCGCCGCCAACCTCTAACCCCATCTCTGCTACGCTATCCCTGAGGCTAACAAAGTTCGCCCGCCGGAGATCGAGCTTACTGCCTCTCGAGTTACTACGCTTCACCCGAGGGACGCACACACGGAACCTAATAATACCGTGATCACTCCCGCCCAACGATTCGTCAACGGTGAGGCCAGTGACGAGGTTGTCTTCGGTCGTGAATACTAAGTCTAGAACGCTTTCGCCTCGTGTAGGCTCGTTGACCCACTGAGTGAGGAAGTTCTCATCAGCAAAGTCAACTAGCCTCCTCCCTTCAGCATCGGCAGTCCTGTTTTCCCACTTTATGCCGCGACAGTAAGAGAGAGAGAGGAAAGAGAGAGGGAGAGGATAGAGAGAGAGAGAGGAAAGAGAGAGAGAGAGGAAAGAGAGAGGGAGAGGATAGAGAGAGGGAGAGGATAGAGAGAGAGAGGATAGAGAGAGGGAGATGAAAGAGAGAGGGAGATGAAAGAGAGAGAGAGAGGATAGGAGAGGGAGGGAGAGAGAGAGAGAGAGGATAGAGAGAGGGAGAGGATAGAGAGAGGGAGAGGATAGAGAGAGAGAGGATAGAGAGAGTTACAAGGAGTTACAAGGAAAAGATGTACCTCAAAAGGCCTTGCGGCCCATACCGAGGAGGTACCAATGGCAACGGGTGGCAGGGAAAATTTTGTAAAGCTTTATTTTTCTTTCAACTATCCTAGCAGTAGTAGAAAACTGGATAGAAAAGTAGAAGGCTCTCTTCCAACCCTCCGCTCCCTCCTTGCCAGAGGCAGGTTCGGAAAAAGGTTGAAGAAAATACCTTGACACTGGAAAAGTAGCCAAGGAAATTTTACAGGAAAGTGGAGAATGTATAAATAGCTCTATATTTAGCTTGCTCACAGAGACACCGAGCAAGCGAACTCCTGCAGAGTTTTCTGAGGTTTAAATCTTAAACTATGATTGTGTTCAGTACTTTGTCTAGCCTATTTTTAAACAGATTTACACTTTGACTGGAAACAACCTCTGAGGGAAGTTGGTTCCAGATATTAACTATTTTATAGGAAAAGAAATTTCCGCAGACTGAGGTCCTAAATGTCTTTACACACTCAAATAGTGTGCAAGATTTCGTCTAACCTTTTCTTGAACTGATCCACAGAGGAACTGTTCACAACTTCCGAAGGTAACCTGTTCCACGTGTCACAGATCTTATACGTAAAGTAATTCCCACACACACTAGTCCTAAACCGTTTCAAATCCAACTTCCAACCATTGTTGCGAGTTGTGTTATCATTTAAACTAAACATACTTCTAAAATCGACATCGTTGAACCCTCGTAAGAGCTTGAAAACCTCGATCAGTTGAACGCGCAGCCTCCGAGTTTCAAGCGAAAACAAGTTCAGGGGGCGTAACCGTCGATTGTAGCTCATATGCCTAACGGAAGGGATTAACTTTGTGGCCCTCGCCTGCACTCGCTCCAGCCTCTCAATATCTTTCCTGAGGGTGGGCGACCAGAA
>JAJOZX010001665.1:630000-822500 GCA_023014485.1 Bathynomus jamesi | reverse complement strand
TTAGCCGGCGGTGAGGTACCTTATCAAAGGCTTTCTGAAAGTCGAGATAAAGTATATCAATCGCCCTACTCTTATCGTACTCACTCAACATGACGTGGAAAAACTCGAGCAAGTTGGTGAGACACGACCTATGCCGTCTAAACCCATGTTGGGAGTCCCCAAGCAGCTTGTAGGAATCCAAATGGTCAACGATTCTATCAGCTATTATCCTTTCTAATAATTTACCTACAACTGAAGTGAGACTAATAGGACGATAGTTCCCTGGACTTTCGTGATCCCCTTTCTTAAAGATAGGGGTCACGTTGGCCTCCCTCCAGTCACCAGGCACCTGGCCCATCTCCAACGATTTGTTGAAGACTGTAGCCAGGTGGGGAGCCACCTGGTCGCGCACTTCTCGCAAAACACTGGGGAGAAACTGGTCTGGCCCAGGAGCCTTAAACGCGCTCAGTTTGTCTATTCTATGAGCAACGACTGTCGCGGTACATCTAACACTATCCAGGCCAGCACCTTCGTGCCTCACAGCTGGCTCGGGGATGACGCGGGTATCCTCCCTGGTGAACACTCCCGCAAAGTACTCATTAAGCACATTAGCGATGTCCGCGTCGGAGGTCCGCAGAACGCCGCTTCCGTCCTTTAAAGGACCTATCATGCTTCTAATGGGCTTTCTACTATTAACATAACTGAAGAACTCCTTAGGGTTCCCCTTGCAGAGGCTTGCCACCCGTAGTTCTTCGTTACGTTTCGCTAGCCTAACCTTCGCCTTCACTTCCCTACACAGGCGGACATACGCTTCAGTGTTCTCGTGGGAAACGATTGGCCTTCGCCCTCCTATACGCTACTTTCCTATTTCGGATAGCCGAAGCGATGCCACAATTGAACCACTTAGGCTGCGTTGAAGCAGGGGTGACCGGTTTTGAGGGTATGGCAGCAGACTGCAGCACCATAAACTCATCCCGGAATGCACTCCACACTCCCTCAACATCGCCGCCAACCTCTAACCCCATCTCTCCTACGCTATCCCTGAGGCTAACAAAGTTCGCCCGCCGGAGATCGAGCTTACTGCCTCTCGAGTTACTACGCTTCACCCGAGGGACGCACACACGGAACCTAATAAGACTGTGATCACTCCCGCCCAACGATTCGTCAACGGTGAGGCCAGTGACGAGGTTGTCTTCGGTCGTGAACACTAAGTCCAGAACGCTTTCGCCTCGTGTAGGCTCGTTGACCCACTGAGTGAGGAAGTTCTCATCAGCAAAGTCAACTAGCCTCCTCCCTTCAGCATCGGCAGTCCTGTTTTCCCACTTTATGCCGCGACAGTTGAAGTCTCCTAAAACTACACACACCCTATCCCCTAGCAGGCTACTGAGTTCGGTGTACAGGGCTGTATCGTCCTCGAGGAGGAGATGCGGAGGTCTGTACACCAAGATTAACCTATAGTTCGTCCCTCCCACGTTCAGATCGACGCCAAGCAGCTCCCGTTCCGACCGGAACTGGCAGTCAACCGGACTCAACTTGTCCCTCACGTATATTAGTACCCCACCCCCCTCCCCACGGGTGCGGTCTTTGCGAAACATTCTATACCCGGGAATTTCGAACTCCCCAACGTAGTCCCTACGATCAATATGAATCCAGGACTCGGTGATAGCAACGATATCCTGGTATTCTGATGCTAAGAGCGCCCGTAGCTCGCGAAACTTGTTCCTAATTGACCTAGCATTAAAAAGCATTGCACGGAGGGAGCCTTCCCTATTCTGACCGCCCCCTAGCACGACCCGTTTCCCGAACAGCCAGGGCTGTCGGGAGTCGAAGAGCCCCTCACTATTGCTGTTGGAGGGGGACTACCTGCTGGGGGAGGGGGACTAGCTGCTGGGGGAGGGGGACTAGCTGCTGGGGGAGGGGGACTACTGCTGGGGGAGGGGGACTATCTGCTGGGGGAGGGGGACTATCTGCTGGGGGAGGGGGACTACTGCTGGGGGAGGGGACTCTGCTGGGGGAGGGGGACTAACTGCTGGGGGAGGGGGGCTAACTGCTGGGGGAGGGGGGCTAACTGCTGGGGGAGGGGGGCTAACTGCTGGGGGAGTAGGTTTAACCGTTTGGGGAGCAGGATCAATTGCTGGTTTGGGGGGTCTTAGTTTAAAAAGATTATACAAATTAATGTTCAGTAAATCACCATACTTCTTTTTCCCCTTCTGGTTAAAATGTATCCCGTCCGAACCATAGTATTCCCCATTTCCGTGGAATGTAGGCCAAAAATCGACAAACTTTAGGCCTTTTTCATCACACATGCGTTTAACTCTTTTATTTATGCTAATGGCTTTACTTAGAGTATAGTCACTAGCACGCATTCGAGGGAGAATTCCTACGACCATACCCATGTCTGTCCTATCCCTAACCTTGTCAGTTAGGTTCTTAAATTCTTTAATAATGGGCTCTGTCTGCCCTCCTGTCCCTCCCATAAAAACGTCATTGCCACCAACATGGACAATGATAGGGCAACTCTTATTTTTGATATTAATTTTGCCTAATTCCCTATTAATTATCTGGCTTGTGGCACCCGGAAAACATCGGAGCTTTCTCTTGGTCGCCCGTCTTGCTCCGAAAAAGTCCCCTTGATTCCTTACCATAGAATCCCCAATTAAAAAGGATTCATCCTCCTCATCAGCAAGTAAGTGAAACTTATTTTTGATGGTAATGGGTTCCAAATCCTTATGTTTTGGTTTTGGTTTGGAGGGTCTTTTATTTTTGACCAATTTGAATTCTTGGTCCTCCGTTCCATTTTCCGGAATAGTCACCGTGTTTTCCAAGCGTGCCACGCTTTGCTCTAGATGCTTAATTTTACAATTTAAATCTGCTTGTTTGTTTTTAGTTTGATCTTGTCTACTGGGATGGATTTCCAGTGCTACGAGCCTAGCTTCAAGCTTTTTTACTAATTCCTTTAGCTCTTTCACTTCCTTTTCGTGGTTGTCTCTAAGTTTACAAAACAAACATATACTAAGGGATGTGATATCGCTGATACTACCTTCGGGGAAGTCAACGCACCAATGATTAACTTTACATTTAAAGCATTCTGCTTTCAATTTAGCTGGCCCTGTCATATTTTATTTATTTTATTATTATTTTTTTTTTTTTTTATTACTATACGTTAATTTAAATAATACAATATGTTCCTTTTAATTAATACGATACGTTACTTTTAAATAATACAATATGCTACTTTAATTAATATAACGAATGGTGAGAGGGGTAATGGTGAGTTCTGAAGTAAACACGTGTTACAGACCGGAAACTGAGTTGAATACAGAATTGAATGGAACCTGTGGGTTGCCGTTAGTAACAATGCAGTCTGATATTAATTTAAATAATAATAAATGCTATTTTAATTAGTATATCGGTTGGTGAGGGAGGATTGGTGAATGCCGAAATACGAAATAATTAGTATATTGGTTAGTGAGGGAGGATTGGTGAATGCCGAAATACGAAATAAACACGCGCAGACGAGTGGCACGTGTTTCAGACCGGAAATGGAATTGAATACGGAACTGAATGGGATGTGTAGGGAGCCGTTTATAACAATGCAGAATGATGTTACTTTAAATAATATAATATGTTATTTTAATTTATACAACGGATCGTGGGAGAGAAGTAGTGAATGCGGGAGATGGACCTGCGAGAGCACGTGTTACAGACCGGAAATGGACCTGCGAGAGCACGTGTAAGACCGGAAACGGAAATAGACTCGAACATACAAATCTTACTATGTAACTCGTCTGAAAATGCAATCTGTAACTACCGTCTAAAACAATGCAAACTTATTTAATTTTAACTTTCCCAGAGAAATTCAGCCGAAAAAAACAGAATTTAAACAATATGGAATTATGTTCGTTAACCGGAAAAGGAGTAATTTAATTATAATTACTAATAAATTGTCTAATTATTAAGCAATAGTGCTTGCCCTAATCTCAATAATAAAGTAAATAAATATTATACTTATCTAACAAATATACAATCAAACTTAGTCACTATTAAAAAAGATACTGGAGAGACCACACAGCACGTCCGCCTCCGATGAAGTCTAATGAGAGAGAGAGAGAGAGAGAGAGAGAGAGAGAGAGAGAGAGAGAGAGAGAGAGAGAGAGAGAGAGAGAGAGAGAGAGAGAGAGAGAGAGAGAGAAGAGAGTTACAAGGAGGAGTTACAAGGAAAAGAAGTACCTCAAAAGGCCTTGCGGCCCATACCGAGGAGGTACCAATGGCAACGGGTGCCACGGAAAATTTTCTACACACTCAAAGAGTGTGCAAAATTTGGTCTAACCTTTTCTTGAACTGATCCACAGAGGAACTGTTCACAACTTCCGAAGGTAACCTGTTCCACGTGTCACAGATCTTATACGTAAAGTAATTCCCACACACACTAGTCCTAAACCGTTTCAAATCCAACTTCCAACCATTGTTGCGAGTTGGGTTATCATTTAAACTAAACATACTTCTAAAATCGACATCGTTGAACCCTCGTAAGAGCTTGAAAACCTCGATCAGTTGACCGCGCAGCCTCCGAGTTTCAAGCGAAAACAAGTTCAGGGCGCGTAACCGTCGATTGTAGCCCATATGCCTAACGGAAGGGATTAACTTTGTGGCCTTCGCCTGCACTCGCTCCAGCCTCTCAATATCTTTCCTGAGGGTGGGCGACCAGAACTGCACAGCATACTACAGGTACGGCCGAACAAGGGAATTGTACAGTGAGAGCACAATCTCCTTGTTCCGAAACTGAAATTGCCTCCTGATATAACCCAATAGTTTCTGGGCTTTCTTTTCCACCTCTACACACTGTTTCGTAAACTTAAGGTCGCTGCTAATTAGCACACCCAAGTCCTTTTCTAAATCAGTCACCTCGATATTACTGCCCAACATCGAGTAGTCCGACTTGGGATTGGCGTAGCCAATGTGCATCACTTTGCATTTACCCAAGTTAAACGGCATTTGCCATTTTTCGGACCACTCTCCTATCCTACCTAGGTCCGCACGCAGTTCCTCGATCGCTTCGGGCGTCCCAACATTGGCCCCAAGCTTGGTGTCATCAGCGAATTTGGCGATCCGACTGACGATGCCACCGTCGATATCATTTATGTAAATGGTAAACAACAGTGGCCCCAAAACGGAACCTGAGGAACCCCACTAGTGACCGAGGCCCAACCCGAACTAGCCCCTTTAATTACCACCCTCTGCCGCCTATTCCTCAGCCAGTTTTCAATCCACCTACCTATTTCCCCACCGATACCCAGCGCGCCCACTTTCGCCATTAGCCGGCGGTGAGGTACCTTATCAAAGGCTTTCTGAAAGTCGAGATAAAGTATATCAATCGCCCTACTCTTATCGTACTCACTCAACATGACGTGGAAAAACTCGAGCAAGTTGGTGAGACACGACCTATGCCGTCTAAACCCATGTTGGAGTCCCCAAGCAGCTTTGTAGGAATCCAAATGGTCAACGATTCTATCAGCTATTATCCTTTCTAATAATTTACCTACAACTGAAGTGAGACTAATAGGACGATAGTTCCCTAGACTTTTGTGATCCCCTTTCTTAAAGATAGGGGTCACTTTGGCCTCCTTCCAATAACCAGGCACCTGGCCCATCAACAACGATTTGTTGAAGACTGTAGCCAGGTGGGGAGCCACCTGGTCGCGCACTTCTCGCAAAACAACTGGGGAGAAATGGTCTGGCCCAGGAGCCTTAAACGCGCTCAGTTTGTCTATTCTATGAGCAACGACTGTCGCGGTACATCTAACACTATCCAGGCCAGCACCTTCGTGCCTCACAGCTGGCTCGGGGATGACGCGGGTATCCTCCTGGTGAACACTCCCGCAAAGACTCATTAAGCACATTAGCGATGTCCGCGTCGGAGGTCCGCAGAAACGCCGCTTCCGTCCTTTAAAGGACTATCATGCTTTCTAATGGGCTTTCTACTATTAACATAACTGAAGAACTCCTTAGGGTTTCCCTTGCAGAGGCTTGCCACCCGTAGTTCTTCGTTACGTTTCGCTAGCCTAACCTTCGCCTTCACTTCCCTACACAGGCGGACATACGCTTCAGTGTTCTCGTGGGAACGATTGGCCTTCGCCCTCCTATACGCTACTTTCCTATTTCGGATAGCCGAAGCGATGCCACGATTGAACCACTTAGGCAGCGTTGAAGCAGGGGTGACCGGTTTTGAGGGTATGGCAGCAGACTGCAGCACCATAAACTCATCCCGGAATGCACTCCACACTCCCTCAACATCGCCGCCAACCTCTAACCCCATCTCTCCTACGCTATCCCTGAGGCTAACAAAGTTCGCCCGCCGGAGATCGAGCTTACTGCCTCTCGAGTTACTACGCTTCACCCGAGGGACGCATACACGGAACCTAATAAGACCGTGATCACTCCCGCCCAACGATTCGTCAACGGTGAGGCCAGTGACGAGGTTGTCTTCGGTCGTGTATACTAAGTCTAGAACGCTTTCGCCTCGTGTATGCTCGTTGACCCACTGAGTGAGGAAGTTCTCATCAGCAAAGTCAACTAGCCTCCTCCATTCAGCATCGGCAGTCCTCTTTTCCCACTTTATGCCGCGACAGTTGAAGTCTCCTAAAACTACACACACCCTATCCCCTAGCAGGCTACTGAGTTCGGTGTACAGGGCTGTATCCTCCTCGAGGAGGAGATGCGGAGGTCTGTACACCAAGATTAACCTATAGTTCGTCCCTCCCACGTTCAGATCGACGCCAAGCAGCTCCCGTTCCGACCGGAACTGGCAGTCAACCGGACTCAACGTGTCTCTGACGTATATTAGTACCCACCCCCTCCCCACGGGTGCGGTCTTTGCGAAACATTCTATACCCGGGAATTTCGAACTCCCCAACGTAGTCCCTACGATCAGTATGAATCCAGGACTCGGTGATAGCAACGATATCCTGTTATTCTGATGCTAAGAGCGCCCGTAGCTCGCAAAACTTGTTCCTAATTGACCTAGCATTAAAAAGCATTGCACGGAGGGAGCCTTCCCTATTCTGACCGCCCCCTAGCATGACCCGTTTCCCGAACAGCCAGGGCTGTCGGGAGTTGAAGAGCCCCTCACTAACGAGGGGGCAACTTCCGCAGGAGACTGAGCCCCCTCCAACGTAGGAGGAGGGTCACCCACCTGTACGTCGACGCACCCTTCAGTTGAAGGTATGTCCGCCACCGGCTCATCCTCATCTCTCCCCGGTGGGGGCCCATCATCTCTCCCCGGACTCGACCTCACCATTCTGTATAGGTGCCGGTCGAGCAGCGCGCCTAGCACACCTTTACCCTTGTTATTGAGGTGGACACCATCCCTGGTAAAGGTCCCACCTACCCGAAAATGCATCGAAGGGGTCAAAAAACTTCACGCCCAGCGGAACGCACAAGTCTTGTACCCTCTCGTTGATGCCAATGACCTTACTGAGCGCGTGGTCACTGACATTCATTCGCGGTAAAATACCCATTAACATTCCCCTGTCTGTCTTCAGTTTTAGATCATCCGCAAGAGACATGATCTCGGTGATGATCCCTTCAGTAAGACCTACCCCACCGCCTTTGAGGAACAGGTCATTGCCACCAGCGTGGACAACGATCGCAGTCCTCCGACTAGCCACGCGCACGCAGAGAGGGAGAGGATAGAGAGAGAGAGGATAGAGAGAGGGAGATGAAAGAGAGAGAGAGGAAAGAGAGAGGGAGATGATAGAGAGAGAGAGAGGAAAGAGAGAGGGAGAGGATAGAGAGAGGGAGAGGATAGAGAGAGAGAGGATAGAGAGAGAGATAGGAAAGAGAGAGGAGAGGAAAGAGAGAGGGCGAGGATAGAGAGAGGATAGAGGAGAGAGAGAGAGAGGATAGAGAGAGGGAAATGAAAGAGAGAGAGAGAGGAAAGAGAGAGGGAGAGGATAGAGAGAGGATAGAGGAGAGAGAGAGAGAGAGGAAAGAGAGAGAGAGGATAGAGAGAGAGAGAGGAAAGAGAGAGAGAGAGAGGAAAGAGAGAGAGGATAGAGAGAGTTACAAGGAAATGAAGGCCCTCAAAAGGCCTTGCGGCCCATACCGAGGAGGTACCAATGGCAACGGGTGCCAGGGAAAATTTTGTAAAAGTTTATTTTTCTTTCAACTATCCTACCAGTAGTAGAAAACTGGATAGAAAAGTAGAAGGCTCTCCCCCCACCCTCCGCCCGCTCCCTGCCAGAGGCAGGTACGGAAAAAGGTTGAAGAAAATACCTTGACCCTGGAAAAGTAGCCAAGGAAATTTTACAGGAAAGTGGAGAATATATAAATAGCTCTATATTTAGCTTGCTCACAGAGACACCGAGCAAGCGAACTCCTGCAGAGTTTTCATATTTTAATCTTAAACTATGAGTGTGTTCAGTACTTTGTCTAGCCTATTTGTAAACAGATTTACACTTTCACTGGAAACAACCTCTGAGGGAAGTTGGTTCCAGATATTAACTATTTTATAGGAAAAGAAATTTCCGCAGACTGAGGTCCTAAATGTCTTTACACACTCAAATAGTATGCAAGATTTCGTCTACCCTTTTCTTGAACTGATCCACAGAGGAACTGTTCACAACTTCCGAAGGTAACCTGTTCCATGTGTCACAGATCTTATACGTAAAGTAATTCCCACACACACTAGTCCTAAACCGTTTCAAATCCAACTTCCAACCATTGTTGCGAGTTGGGTTATCATTTAAACTAAACATACTTGTAAAATCGACATCGTTGAACCCGCGTAAGAGCTTGAAAACCTCGATCAGTTGACCGCGCAGCCTCCGAGTTTCAAGCGAAAACAAGTTGAGGGCGCGTAACCGTCGATTGTAGCCCATATGCCTAACGCAAGGGATTAACTTTGTGGCCCTCGCCACCTCTACACACTGTTTCGTAAACTTAAGGTCGCTGCTAATTAGCACACCCAAGTCCTTTTCTAAATCAGTCACCTCGATATTACTGCCCAACATCGAGTAGTCCGACTTGGGATTGGCGTAGCCAATGTGCATCACTTTGCATTTACCCAAGTTAAACGGCATTTGCCATTTTTCGGACCACTCTCCTATCCTACCTAGGTCCGCACGCAGTTCCTCGATCGCTTCGGGCGTCCCAACATTGGCCCCAAGCTTGGTGTCATCAGCGAATTTGGCGATCCGACTGACGATGCCACTGTCGATATCATTTATGTAAATGGTAAACAACAGTGGCCCCAAAACGGAACCCTGAGGAACCCCACTAGTGACCGAGCCCCAACCCGAACTAGCACCTTTAATTACAGAGAGAGGAAAGAGAGAATAGAGGAGAGAGAGAGGAAAGAGAGAATAGAGGAGAGAGAGAGGAAAGAGAGAATAGAGGAGAGAGAGAGGAAAGAGAGAATAGAGGAGAGAGAGAGGAAAGAGAGAATAGAGGAGAGAGAGAGGAAAGAGAGAATAGAGGAGAGAGAGAGGAAAGAGAGAATAGAGGAGAGAGAGAGGAAAGAGAGTATAGAGGGAGAGAGAGGAGAGAGAATAGAGGAGAGAGAGAGAGGAAAGAGAGAATAGAGGAGAGAGAGAGTAAAGAGAGAATAGAGGAGAGAGACAGGAAAGAGAGAATAGAGGAGAGAGAGAGGAAAGAGAGAATAGAGGAGAGAGAGAGAGGAAAGAGAGAATAGAGGAGAGAGAGAGGAAAGAGAGAATAGAGGAGAGAGACAGGAAAGAGAGAGAGGGAAGAGAGAGGAAAGTGACAGAGAGAAGATAGAGGAGAGAGAGAGAGAGAGGAAGGAGAGAGGAGAGAGAGAGAGAGAAGATAGAGGAGAGAGAGAGGAGAGAGAGAGGAAAGAGAGAGGAAAGAGACAGAGAGAAAATAGAGGAGAGAGAGAGAGGAAAGGGAGAGGAAAGAGACAGAGAGAAGATAGAGGAGAGAGAGAGAGAGAGGAAAGAGAGAGGATAGAGGAGAGAGAGAGAGGAGAGAGAGAGGAAAGAGAGAGGAAAGAGAGAGAGAGGCAAGAGAGAGGAAAGAGAGAGAGAGAGAAGATAGAGGAGAGAGAGAGGAGAGAGAGAGGAGAGAGAGAAGAAAGAGAGAGGAAAGAGAGAAGATAGAGGAGAGAGAGTTACAAGGAGTTACAAGGAAAAGAAGTACCTCAAAAGGCCTTGCGGCCCATACCGAGGAGGTACCAATGGCAACGGGTGCCAGGGAAAATTTTGTCTTTCAAACTATGCTAGCAGTAGTAGAAAACTGGATAGAAAAGTAGAAGGCTCTCTCCCCACCCTCCGCTCCCTCCCTGCCAGAGGCAGGGAGGGAGAGATAGAGGAGAGAGAGAGGAAAGAGAGAGGAAAGAGAGAGGAAAGGGAGAGGAAAGAGGGAGGAAAGAGTGAGGAAAGAGGGAGGAAAGAGGGAGGAAAGAGAGAGAGAGAGAGAAGAGAGGAAAGAGTTACAAGTTGTTACAAGGAAAATAGGGAGGAAATAGGGAGGAAAGAGGGAGAGAGAGAAGAGAGAGACAAGAGAGAGACAAGAGAGAGAGAGAGAGAGATAGAGAGCGCCTGAGTCTGAGCCTGAGCCTGAGCCTGAGCCTTATATCTCAGTCTGGGCTTTTCCAAAATCAAATCTAGTGCTAATGTATTTTTTGTTGATTCTATTTGGTATTTAATTTTGTTACAAATTCGTTGATACGTTTGGCTCCATAATGAAGTCTCTCCGCAGTCACAAGACGTATGTGACTTTTTTCCTCTTGAAAACAGCAACAATCAAGAAATCAATACTCAAAAATAACTAAAAATAATTAATTTTCAACTAAAATCAAAATAGGAAAAAAAATTCAGTCTTTTTACAAGGGTGGGGGAGAAGACTTTTTTTTTTTGCTTAAAAATTTCTTTTTATTTTAAAATTTGTTATACTTTCAAGTATATATGAAATATTAATACCGAAATATAAATGTAATATTGTATTGTAGTCATCAGTTCTGAAACTGTCGTGAACCGTGGAGTTTCACAAGATCTTTATTTTTAACAGATTTTGCATATTCAATTTGGATGTAAATTTAGTAAAATTTTTCCAATTTTTGTATATATAAAATCATATAAAACGGTTGCTATTTGCCGAGACATCAAAAGCTTTTGATGAAGCTTGGCACAAATCCTTTGATTTCTAAACTGCCTTCCTTCGGTTTCTATTCTTTTTTCTGTGCCTTCATCTCTCATTTCCTTTCTGGACGATCTATAGCTACGGTTGTAGATGGCCACTGTTCTTCTCCAAAAGTTATTAATAGTGGTGTTCCTCAGAGCTCTGTCCTGTCAA
This sequence comes from Bathynomus jamesi, assembly GCA_023014485.1. Classification (NCBI taxonomy): domain Eukaryota; kingdom Metazoa; phylum Arthropoda; class Malacostraca; order Isopoda; family Cirolanidae; genus Bathynomus; species Bathynomus jamesi. The sequence goes on along the minus strand of JAJOZX010001665.1, from coordinate 811,208 downwards.
CCACTCTCCCTTTTTGTTTATCAATGATCTTTTGAGTAGCACTTCCTGTCCTATCCACTCCTCTGACGATGATTCCACCCTTCACTTCTCCACCCGCTTCACAAAGCGTCCATCTCAAAAGTCACTCCATAATTCACGCGAAATGGCTTTGGCGAACCAGACCTCTGATCATTCTAGTCTCTCTGATTGGGGCACAGCAAACCTTGTGGCTTTCAATGTCTCAAAAACTAGTTCATTCATCTGCATACTCGTCACAATCTTCTCCACGATTATCCCCTTACCTTCAACAATACACAATTCACTGTTTCCTCTTCTCTTAACATTCTTGGCGTTTCTTTTTCTCGTAATCTTTACAGGAAAGATAACATATTAGGGTGTGTCAATTTTAGTAAAGTCAACAATTCAAAAACTACTACTGCTGAAATGATGTCATATTATCTAGCAAACTTAGAAATATCTTTAGTGTTGTTGTTTAGTAGTACGGGCGCAAAATGAGAGAGTGCAGGAATGTTGCAGAGATAATGATCAATGTTGCAAAGAGGGTGGAGGTATGTTGCAAAGGGGTGGGGTATGCAATGAAGGGGGAGGGGTATGCAATGAAAGGGGGAGAGGGGAGGGGTCTTCGGGGGGAGAAGGGAGGACGACCTCCCCCAAAGGGGTAGCCTTAACCTAAGAGAGGAAGAGAAAGGAGAGACGGAGGAGGTCTTTGGGGGAGAAGGTGGGATGTCCTCACCCTCCCAAAGGGAAACCTAACCTAAGTCTTAACCTAAGTAGGAAGGAGAGTTCTTTATTCCACCAGAGTTCGCATCATTATGATCGTCCTGAACCCAAGCAGGTCTTACATAGAGGATGGTGAGTTGCCAGATATCACTTTTTATATATGGAGCGGGTTACCAGATAGCATTTATTTTAACTGTTCAGGTATACATTATTAGGGTGAGTTGCTAGATACCACCATTTATTTTAATCCACATGAGTTGCCAAATAGTGTTTTTATTTATTAAAATCATGAGCAACTTTCTCCTTAAAGTTATTCAGAAAGAGAATTAATTATTTAAACGAAACCCAATATTAATAATAAAAGAAATTCATTTAAACTGAAATAAATAAAACACCATTACGTCATATCTGTTTATTAAATATTGGAAATATATAGGAAATAAATATACGATGGAATGATCAAAAAATAAAATAAAAATAATAGTATAAGAAATATGAACGAGGAATATATATGATCAAAAAATATAACGATCTATATAGCAGTAGAGGAGAAATATATATATACATACAATTATATTAAATAATTAAATATATTAAAAATAAATACCTACACTTTATCTTCTACTGCACAAAATAAAAAATAATAAGAAATACGAAACGTATAATCGCCAAAATAATAGTTCAGGCGAAATATACACACACACAAACAAAATTGTACTTGACCGACTTTCTCCTTACCTTATATATATATATATAAGATAAACAATAAACACCAAAAGAAATATTTATTTAAACGTTATTCTGCCTATTTACTTTCTTTCAAATCGCCTCTGGAAGAAACAATGTACAAATTGCCTCAGGCCGACCGCAAAGCCTAACCACAAAGTTCCATTTGACCTGAATTCATCCCATATCCTAAGAAAAACCTCCCTTCACTTCAAATATTGTTAGCACTACTGTTATCATCATAATTAATTTAAAACGATATAAATATGTACACAAGCATCACGTGATTGTTTTCCAATAGAGTAAATTAGCCTTTGATTATGTAATAAGTTTCCTTATCATTTTCCCAATGCAACAATATATATATATATTATATATATATATATATATATATATAGAGAGAGAGAGAGAGAGAGAGAGAGAGAGAGGACGACACACACACACATTATTGAATTTAAATCACTGTTAAAAATGATAATTATCAGAAATCAACTTAAAGGGTTTGCATCAGACAATCGGTCAGACGCAGCGCTCAACTCAAATGATGCATACAATTGTCCTAACTTTTGTATTATTATTATTATTATTATTACGTGCGGTGATTTTACGAAGTTCAAGCTTATCCCCCTCCTCTCTAGTTGGCCTAGTGTAGTAGTGAGTTGTCTTCTTTTACTCTTCAATTCACATAGGTATACCCGACTCATCGGGGCTTGTTCTGTACCATGTGTCTAATATTCTTTTACACACCATACATTTTAGTTCCTACTTTTTTTCCTGTACCTTAACAGTTGAAATTTCTCAGTGTTAAACTTCATATAAAAACCAAGCGACTTCTAGAACTTACTACATTATTATCCCTGTCCCAGCCTTCATGCATTAAAAAAGTTCTACTTTATTGGTAACCTTCTATTAGCATCCCCCGAATTGTTCATTTTGACGAGGGTCAAACCTTTCACACCGTCTTAGACCTACAGTTTAACGTGGAAACCCAACTAAGCTGCAGCACGGGCGGGGAGAAATTACAATGTCATCGCTCGATCTCTCAACAGCACCCAGCTTCTAATCCACTAGGATACCTAGGGTACTCATTTATCTACCAACCCAAACAGACATTCATGAACTAAATACAAATTAACCACACTCCTACGCGAGAAGTAAAAAATCAAGCCGAATACATTAATCAAAGTTGAGGGTCGAATAGTATGGCCGCAAACGTGTATTTTGCAAATATTTGAAATTATCGTATCAGAGATTGTAAAATGCAATTAACACACACACACACACACACACAACCAAATCCACAAGTCAGGAATCTTGGGAAAGCCGAGATTAGTATGGCCACAAAACATAATAATGCACATTCTAGATCTCTTATTTTCTAATGACCTTTGTTTTACTGTGCTGTTTTGTCAGGATTACGAAGACTAGCGGCGCCAATTTTGTTTCCTGCGGTACTGAGCTGAGCGACTCTGATGAACATATTCCTATAACGACTTGCATCCGAAAAATTGAGGATCAAATAGTATGGCCGCAAAATAATAAAATATTGTTGTGATAGAGATGGTTGATCAATGTTGCGAGGGATATTGCATGAAGGGGTGGGTTGGGGAAAACCAAGAAGTGTGCGCAAATGCAAATATTGCCGTGGTAGAAACTGCAAGGGGTAATACACAGTGTGAGCATTAAATCTACGGAGAGAATATAAAAACATCATTCGTCGTCCAAAGCATGGACCCATAATATAGGTGCTACGATTGGTACACAATTTAGCTCCGCCCAGTTACACTGACAACCTATCATTAAACTTACGAACAGCCTCTTAGTCTTTTGGGGCGGTGCTTGGGGATCGTGTATATAAAAGGAAATATTTTCAGCTGGGAGTCGCATTAGTTATCTTCACCAATGAATAAACATTCCCTCTGCCAAGAGTCAAGAACTTTATAGTTTACCAAATTATATCAAGTTGGTGACATTGTAGAATTGTCTACAATTAATCTTTTTAGCGCAGCTCACCGGGATGGATTATTTCCAACGCAAACCTTAATGATATTTGCAATGACGCTCCTTACGATCTGACGCAAGGGACAGCCATAAAAATGTAAGTGCCTATAATTTTATTTTTTTGAGTCAATTATTCACAAACTTGTGCCTGTCAGAAAGAGGCTTATTTCGTCATATATATGGAGGGTTGTAGTAATTCACCTCATCACATTAAAAATACTTCATTTAGGTAACCACAATCATGCTAAAAACCTGTTTTGATTAATTGTATTTTTTTATAGCAATCTTTTGCATGTTTTTATATAAACTCAAATGTTATTCTTAATTATCTCTTAAAGGAACTTCTCTGAGCGGTTCAAAGATATCCTCACATTGTAATACTCTTACTATATGTATACTCTGTGTACGTTTTTATTAAAAAAGAGTCAGTATGAAATAGTGAATCATTTTTTCTCCTTTAAGGTCCGATGAGGATTTGCACTTGTTATACAATCTTTTCGTTTTGAAGAACCCCATGTCATGGACCTGGATACGGAGGTAGAAGATTTACCGAGCAATCAGCCCAACGAATGTCACATCATTAACGAAATAATGTAAGTGTTTTTTTGTTTGATCTTTTTTGGGGGAAGAAGACAATGTATTTTCATCAATTTATTAAATGAAAGAAATCGTGTTTTTAGTACAGTAACCATCTTAAACTACAGAATATACAAACTAACATTATTGGTTACAAATATATATTATAAATATATATATATATATATATATATATATATATATATATATATATACAAACGAACAAAACATCATACTATACAACGAGTACGCACAATCGGAAAACGGCTTTTTATCTGTCTGCATACCATTTCATCAATTTATTAAATGAAAGAAATCATGTTTTTAGTACAGTAACCATCTTAAACTACAGCATATACAAACTAACATTATTGGTTACAAATATATATATATATATATATACACGAACAAAACATCATACTATACAACAAGTACGCAAAATTGGAAAGCGGCGTTTTAACTGTCTGCATACCATTTCATCGTTTCGTTGAGTGTGACGGGTCGAATAATTTTAAAAAATTTATAAAGTCTTTACCGCGTGACATATGCATGAGAAATGAAAGGCAGTACATTCCACACGTATTACTAAAATATCTTTCTAACCGGAATGGGTTCCATACAACTTCGGGGATATGCAACTGGCCGAGAAATTTTACAATAACAGGGTCACTCCAGGGCTGAGTCCCGATTGAATCAAAATAGTACAGGCGGTTCCTATTTTTAAAATAGATTGCAAACCAATGAATCCCTTCATTACCAACGACATCGGTGTTCGCAATAAGACTACCGCAATCTCGCGTGGTTGGCAAATTGCAAATTCAATGTTTCATTCTTCGCAAACACACCGATAAATTTGGAACGTGTGATTCGTTCACTACTCATTACTCTCTGAAGTGTATTCGCACCAATTTTAAAAGTCAGTGATAACGTCCCTAAATCTGTCTACTTCTATTAGGGCTTGTGACTCGAGATATACTAGTACACTAATAGGTGCGTCTATAGGCTTGGTGAATTCCAACCTGACTGAGATGTTTCCACTTTGCTGTGGACTTAAATGTGTATTTACGCTAGCAGAGAAATCAGGTGTAATGTTAAACGGATAAATGTTAAATTGATCAATAAATTCTTTCTGCGTTACCCCATTCCGGAGTTCATCACAATCACCCCAATATGGGCCAGATTACTATATGCTCCTGCGCAAAGCCGTAACACAGTATCTGATGAATAGTCCATATTCAATGTTCCTCCCAACGCAATGCCATTAACGTATAAAGTTATATTTTTAAGGCCGAAATTCTCGAATTTAAAGGCACTCTTTTTATATTTTCCATTCACCGAAGCATTTTTCTGCATTCCAATTAATATCCCTTTAGGAAGATTTCCCAGGGCGATGTTTTCTATCTGTTTCGATGCCAACCCTGCTGGCACCGTGTATAGTTTGATTTGTACTTTGTTAATAGGGTATTAATAGGGTATTTTACTGTGGTGTCTTGTAAATTTTTCTCAAATACTAGATGTTTTGGTGAACTTAATTTCACTCGCCGTACGCGGAGGTATGTCTCCATAATGTGAACCACCGTAGCGGGTTTTGCTCCCTCTTCTTGATCAGCATCCAGATTTAAGCAGATCTCAGGATTCGTGCGGGTGAGCTTTATTTTCATATCCACCCCATTCACAAGCAACTTCTCCTTGAATGTGAAATCTGGTTATAGGCGTCCAAAACACTCGTATATCTTCTTTTTAGAATTTTTAAATTTGTCCTTTATACTACTTTCGTCTTTAGTTTGATAATATCCCTCGGCGCTTAAAAAGGTATCCTTCGCTTCTTTGGAAAAGCTGGACATTTTCCAGATAGGCGCGTAGGTCATAGTACCCCGTGCCTGCCGATATGTTGACCTGAATTAAATATACGTCACACCTGTTGAATATGGAGTGCAGAAAGTTTGTTTCAGGGTATACAGCATATTTGTCATCGCAGTCCGTTCCATCAGAATGGGCTATACGTAGTTTAGCGTACATGTGCACACAGCTTCGATCAAAAAAGTAAGGGCCTGAGCTGGGTATCACGAATTCTATAGGAGCACTCGGGGAACTAATTGTATTTAAAGGGTTAATTGTAATAAAGTCACTGTGTTCAATAGAAACTTGAGTTGGGGGCATGTCAAAGAGGGATAGCTCCGATTTACAGCATTGTGAACTACGCGGATGGATGAAGCGTGCCATGACGAGTTAGAAATAGTACCTCCTCTCTCGACAAGTAGTAAACAAACTATGATTCATGAGTTCAATGTCCTTAGCTTATATCAGTCAAAATAATGGTCGATCATACGCTTCGTTCGCTTACAACACTTCTTTTTTGATATTCTTTTACGTTTAATGCCATGTGTTGGTAATCCCTTCTTCCGGCCAGTCCTCTTCTTCCCACCACCACGCATTTTTCGCTTTGGATCTTTGACGATTTCGTCCTGTGTACGTTTTAACTGTTTTTTTAGAGCTTCTTTCGGTTTAACCCCAGCCAATATGTCTTCTGCAGTGTTAAGATCTGATTGTAGCGCTTTCCTTCGAGGTATCTGGCACCCCTCTTCAGCAAAGGAAGAGCCGTACGTAGTATGGTTGAAAAAATGGACCCAAGTCCACTACCAAGCTGGTATCTCTCCCCTCGATAGACGGTGAAAGGCTTTCTGTCCATTATAACGCAGTGCGTCGAAAGTGCAGCTTCACTGTTAAGCTCCCGTTACCGAATGGGAAATTTTTACCTTCAATCGTTCTTATATATATTGAGATATTGGTTATTACATTAGTTGCGACGTTCACATAGTGGGGTCTGTCATATGTAATACTCAAACTCCTTCCTCTATGGTTGGGAATGTGAGCAATGCGCAGCAGGCGTGCCTGGGTATCCCCAACAAACTGGTGCTCCACTATATTGCTCCAATTTCAACTGATACATTAGGCTGGACAAGTCGTGTTGTGCCTCGTGAAATGTGTCTCTTTGGAAGGCTGCGTTACAGCGTCCATCGGTTATAATTTTGAACACTCTTTGGTCTTTAATATTTCGGTTAGCCTGCGATTTTAGGGCCGGAGTGCATGCATGGGGATCATTGTTTACGAATTCGTATACTAAATCGCCGTAAGATTTGAGCATTTTAAACTTACGTTTAAGTCTCTCACAATATCCTCGGCCTCACCATAGTGACCCGGCCTTAGTGTTACTTCTGTACTGTAATACTGTGCATACCCAGTCTTGGCGTAACGCATGGTTTCATCCCGAGTTACCCCGGCTTTTTCACACTCGTTACAATCTCTAAGAATCGTAAAAACTGCATCCTTATAATCAGTATTTAAAAAGAGGGTGTCCAGCTGAATTTCACATATCCCCACCTCATATGAATCACGGCCCAATTCAATGGGTCCATGGAACTCTGTTACAAAGTTGGCTAGTGTGTTGTTAGGGTGTACAGACAGGGACGAGGACGACGGGAGTGTGACGTAGAAATGGTTAGGAGTCATGTTGCATACTATTTAAGCTTCATTATTGCATCAGCTTTTATATAGGTGTTGAAGCTTTCTGGGTACCCTAGCCATTTCACCAGATACATTTTTCTCTTTCCTGAGCCTTTGCTTCCTAAAATTTTCTCAATTTTAAACACATTTTTCCTAAATTAAATGCCACTTTCTGCAACTCCTCGCGGTAAAAGCCTCCTGAGATTTCTTCCCCATTCAAATCTTCAACGTAATACATCATTATCTCACCTTTAGGTCTCATAGCCCTAACTTTAAAAATCTCACGTGTCCATCCTTGCTCAAATCCCTTCGCGAATTTATTTCCCGAACGCGACAGCCTTACATAATCATTGATTTTGAAACGTGCAGAGTGTGATGGTGTGCCATCTCTTCTCACCGCTGGGCGCGTACCTCTTTCTAAAACCTCGTTAGGTGTTGTCCCAATCGTGCGATGGTGTGAGCGGTTGTAGGATGAGGCCAATGATTCCAGAATGTCTAGAAATCTGTGTTTTTATGTGTAAAATAGCGGTGCATGCGTTCCTTTATGGTACGTTGAACTCTTTCAGCTAAAGAAGCCTTATGTATAGAATTGGTAGTGTAATAGCTGATATTAAACTCTGTCAACATGTTCTGAAAAGCACGGCCTATAAATTCCTTCCCCATATCCGTACAAAAATAGCCAGGAACCCTGTTTTCTTTTAACATCAGTGTTTTGGTGGCTTTAGCAACTGTTTCAGGTGATTTATTTTTCAGAGGAATTAGCCACAGATATCTAGAGAATACATCTATTATGAATAGAATGTAGCGGTAACCATCGTTATACACAGAATATCTTTGCATGTCTGTTAAATCTGCTTGCCAAATAGAGTCAATCGAGCAGCTGTTGTCTTGGCTGTTTTAAACCTTTTTCTCACAGGCTTATGAAGTGTATAAGCGTCCTGCTCCCGCAAAAATCTCTCAACATCTTTTTTCCTACTCCGTAAACACTTCTGTACAGTCTATCTACGCCTCCGTAGGAGGCTGGGTTAGAAATGTCATAATAACGTCTTCTTAATATGTTAGCCATTTGCGTATTTTAGAGGCACGTGGGTAGGGTTGACCGTTGTTTAACCTCTTCTTTCTCCTTCTTCAAGGTGTTACCGCCGGGGGTGATGGCGTCTTCAATTGTGTCACGTGCGTCGCATGTTCCAAGTCTTTTAACCTGTTCAGATTTCCTATCATTGTTTTGGGGACATTTATTTGTTGTAGTCTTGCTTTAATATGCTTCCATCCTGATGGTGAGGGCCTATCCCACTTTCTCACCAGATCATGGACGATGTCTACGATATTCGATCCCTGTACCTTTACTCCTTCCACAATGATCTCGCCTGTATCGGTCCATTGTATGGCGGGGTCCTCATTCAATAGATTATAAAGACTTAAACCTTTATTCCTCAATGTATGTGGGAGGGTGCTTTTTAATACATGCTCGATATGTTGTGTGGCCGACCCATTAATCTTTGGTTGGTCAGCTCTATCGTCGGACACAGGTCCTATGTCACCATGTCCATCGTTCCCCGTGCTGTGCCTAATAACCACGGGAATCTCTGTCGGGTTCTTATAATTTTCGTACTCGTGAAGAAATTTCTGCAGAGCTTCTTGGTATATTCTTTTCTCATCAGGTGTTTTTTCACTGTTTAATAGGGCTAGCAATTCGCTTTCCATTCTTTTAAGCCTGCTTTTACGGGGATCTAGATCCGTGTCTGGATTCTTTGAACTTTGCAGTGAAGCATACACCTCGTGTGGAATCACTACCACTTTCTTCATTATATTAATCTAGTCAGTAAAGGACCCAAAACTGAAAATAAGATGGGGAGAATGACCCTCCTCTTTGTACAATAATTCGTTTTTTCTCCCCTTCAGTTTGACTTTTACGAGCGAGTGTACGTATTATGTTCTTGTAACGGCGTAGGCAAGCATTCTGAGGTGGTTTCATTGATACATTGCAATTTATAACGTTAAGACAGATTTCACAGATGCATTTTAAAAAGTCGGAGTCGATATTTTTAGCAAACATCAGCTGCATTGCCCGGGGCAGTCGATGATAGATTTTTATTAATTCATGGTATTTCTTTAGCTCTCTGTCATTCTGGAATATACACCGTTTCAGGCTCGTTTGGAAATATATTCGTTCTTAGAAGCACCCTAAACTTGTTTCGCGGATGAAGGTCGCAAAGCAAATATCGGTAACGTGGGTTTGTAACTTCTTTATAAACTTCCAAAACTTCTTACTCTGATTCGGGAATATTTGATTGGCTAATACCCCAATTTGTGATACATCTCTACGTTGCGCGAATAAGACTAGATATTGTGTATTTAACGACACATCGCGCATATACCTATTTTTGAAAAATAGATTCTGATTGATGAAGAACACGCTTATGTTAAGATGGTGGGAGAATACTGTAAATGTCTCGGCAAACGTTTTATCCATCTTCAACATGAGATCGTCAATTACAATGACTATGTTCATTTCCCTTTAACGAATTAACATCATATACACCTTTGTGGAACAAAATAACATCTTGGTACTCGTTGAACACTGAATGATACGTAGAATAGCACCATATAACTTTATGCACAAATTTTGAGAACATCTCTCCCTTTTCTTTAATGATTATAAGCATAAACACAGTTTTACCACATCCTGTAGGTCCAGATATAATACATGTGGATGGGCTCGTGAACCTGAATTTTTCTACAGAGTCCATTTCTAACACGTCACACTCGTAAGTGGTCATTTACAAAATATAATAAATATTTAAGTGCTACTCCTTATATTCTACAATCTTGTTTTTCTCTTCTCCCACAGAACCGTGAATGACGATGAGGTACATCACGCTATTATCGACATTACAGATGACCCCGACGAGAGTGTAGTTGTGATCACAGAATCCTTCCCCGCCGACGAATCCTCGCCAGCGATACCTGTAGCACGCGACAATTCAAAGCGGAGGCATGATGAAGAGCCCTCCACGTCAGGTACAAAGCGTGCCAAGATTGCCCCGGTTGTTAGACTGCTAGTAGTAGAGCCCCAACCCTCTGCGTATTACGACACAACCCCAACAATAGTACCTTCCTCAAATAAAAATATATCCCCTTATTCCTGTTCAATTCCGTGTACATCCTGAGCAGCAGCTTTTCGCTCTGTTGAGGATGGCATAACATTCGAGTTGGTGCGCACCGCTAACCCCACCCCAGTCTTGACTAGAAATCGGTATATATTCAGGGTTGATCCTAGATCCATGTATAGCAATGGTGTTGAACACAGACTACGGCGCATAGTTGAGCGTATTGTAGAGTTTGCCCTTCAGAACCGCGACGAACGTGAAGTCAGGACGATGCTGTCCTTTGGATTCTGGTCAGATGACGGAGATGTAGATGATTTTTGGGTGGTAATACCGTTCAGACGTTTGGCAGCAACTGAAGATATAGATAATGCAGGCTTCTCAAAGTAGTATAGCCTTCAATATAGACAACTTCATGGTAAATATTGACCGTGTATTCTGTGTTGCGGGTCATAGCGCCAAACCTTGTACTCTTAACTTCAATTCTCAGGCTATTTTTAGACGACATATAAACGTCGATCGTGGTTGCGGTTTTATAGCAGTGGTCTTAGCACGTATGTTTACTGTACTAAATACACGGACCCAAAAAATTTGGTAGCCTACGATAGTGGAGCGTGCCCGTAAACTAGCTGTAGACTGTAAACTTGAGCTTGACTTGCTGTGGGTCCTGAAGAACTGAGAAGGGTAGAACAGGAAATAATGTTCGTATAGCTGTATTTGGACTGGATGATCGTCGTAGAACTGTGTATGTTTTTAAAAGCTGTGTGAAAGACCGTCCAAGACCCCTACTTATTTTAGGACTGTCAGAGACAACGTATCTCCCCATCCGTAATATAAGGGACCTTTACGCGAGTTATGATAAAAGTCGAAAATATGGACGACATCATGATTTGTGTAAGGGTTGTATCGAGTTTGCGGATGATATAATGAAACATTGTAAAGAATGTCACATGGTATGTGAGCAGTGTAAAAGCTCCAAATGTGAAAGCCGTGTAGTTGAAGCTGAGAAGAGGGATTGTAATGTGTGTAGACGCACATTTTTCAATAATAACTGTTTTGAGCTCTATAAATCAATTGGCACGTGCAGGAAAATGAGAATCACTGAATATGGTATGTTTCACATGATGGATAATTGGGGAAATTTCAAGCACAAATGTGATGAAATTCACTGTTCTACATGCCATGAGAAATATAAGGCGATGGGGGTAAAACATGTATGTTATATGAAAGACGCCAAGCCTAAAAACAGTCCTTGTATAACTGTACTACGATATAGAAACATACACGAACGCTGAAACCAAAGAGGTTATTCCGCATTTACTTATGAGCCAGACTATCTGTGATGAGTGTATGGAGATCGAGTGTGACGAGTGTCACAAATGTGATAAACGGACAAACGTTTTTAAAACGAGTGCCTACGATAGCCCTGTGAAACTCTTTGTGTCCTATATTGTCAAGTTAGCGGACAAGTTAAAAAAAATGACGGTGTATATTCTCGCCCATAACGGGCAAAATTTGACACACAGTTCCTCTATAAGGAGTTGCTTGAGCATGAGTCATCTGAGATATTTACAGGTGATCCCTTAAAAAGGGGCAACAAACTAATACAGATGCAGATAAGAGGTAATGTACAGTTCAAAGACACTTTATTATTCACACCTTGTAATTACAAAGCTACCCAAGGTGATGGGTGTAGCTGCTGAAGTTTCAAAAGGATATTTCCCTTACACATTCCTCACTAGCGAAACTTTAAATTACGTTGGACTACCTCCACCTAAACATTACTTTAACTATGAATGTATGAGTACAGATGAACGTGAAGATTTTGACCGACAGTACAACAGTTTTAATGAATCTAGTCCTTATAATGTAGCTGACGAATGTGAGCGTTATTGCGTGAATGATATAATGGTGTTTTATTTATTTCAGTTTAAATGTATTTCTTTTATTATTAATATTGGGTTTCGTTTATATAATTAATTCTCTTCCTGAATAACTTTAAGGAGAAAGTTGCGCATGCTTTTAATAAATAAAAACACTATTTTGCAACTCATGTGAATTAAAATAAATAGTGGTATCTAGCAACTCACCCTAATAATGTATACCTGAACAATTAAAATAAATGCTATCTGGTAACCCCCTCCATATATAAAAAGTGATATCTGGCAACTCACCATCCTCTATATAAGACCTGCTTGGGTTCAGGACGATCATAATGAGGCAGACTCCTGCGGAATAAAGAACTCTCTCCTTCCTTCCTTCTTAGGTTAAAACTTAGGTTAGGTTTCCCTCTCTTAGGTTAAGGCTACCCCTTTGGGGGGAGGTCATCCTCCCTTCTCCCCCCAAAGCTCCCTCCCCTCTCCCCTTTCATTGCATACCCCCTCCTCCCTTCATTGCATACCAATACCCCCTTTGCAACACACCCCATCCCCTTTGCAACATACCCCCTATGCAACACCCCCAACCCCTTTTGCAGCATTTATCATTATCTCTGCAACATTCCTGCACTCTCCCATTTTGCGCCCATACAACTTCGTTTAAAAAAGCCATTTACCTAATTAGATTTGACCATAATATATAATCTAAATATGACTGTAGCATCGTATATCAATGTGCCATTGATATGTGTGGTCAACTTTGGTTATTTTTGGTGTGCAGTATGGTTTCTAAGTTTCACATAGTCACAAATGCTTTAGTTTTTATTGTAAATGCATGTGTTTTCCCTCCTTTTTGACAATTTTGATTACTGTACTTCGTAATGTAAATTTTGTGTAATTCAAATTATTTGAAATGTTATGTGTGACCCAAACTTTCTGTATATTTTGATATGATAGACATATGAAATTGTCATTACTTTGAATAATTAAGTCTTGTACCTATAACAACACAACCTTTTATCTGAGCTTATAGGAAGATATTAAGAATTTCAATTAACTTAATTTTATATAATCATAATCAGTAGGCCTATTCAAATTTCAATGACATTTCTTTTGTTTACAAGTCTACAGGATGAGTCAGAAAGAAATCAGAACCCGAAGCAAATCAAGTTGTCACCTAAGTCATTTGGTGGGAACTGGGAGGGAACTTCCCCCTGCTGAGTTGGCCACAGCCAGAGATCTGCTGAGGTATGGTTTGTTGAGGAGAGAGCTGAGTGAGGAAGACAGGAGGAATTACCCAGTTAATGACCTGATTAACAACGGCATTGTTCCAGGGCTACTGGCTCAGTGGAGAAAGGCCAACGCTCTATTCACAGGACCTGTAATCAACACTGAGTTCAGGATCAAGGCTAAAGTGAAGGCACTGTGGGATGAGGCAGTGAAGGTGTCCATTGGCAATGTGAAGCTAGAGGTCAAAGATAGGTTCATGATGAAACTGGACAAATTGATGGACATCCTGACCTGTCACTGTGTGATCAGGAGCTGCAGTGAGCTTGGGTGCAACCCTGTCTGCAACAGTGAGGTTCACATTGACTGCAGCTGCAGGAGCGAGCAGAAGATACCAGTGCAGGAGCTTGCCTTCATTAAAGGTCAGAGAGTAAAGGTGGGCAGTGTGGGGGCACACCAGATGGGTCTAGCTGATCACCCTGAGACCAGGAGACAGGAAGCAGTGCTGTAGAGACAGGAGCAGAGAACGAAGGCCGAGGAGAAGAGGAGGAGGAAGGCAGAGAAGTCAGCCAAGAAGGAAGAGGAGTTGAGGGAGGAGTCACTGCTGGAGATGGAGTTGGAGGAGACTGGAGATATACTGGAGGAGCAGGGAGGAGAGAGGAGGACGAAGACTTCATACCAGAGGCTTCGACAACTTCTTCCTTACCTGTGGCTAAGAAGAAGAAATACAACACTGAAGATATCACCAACATAGCTCTGGCTAGCTTGAGACAGCACACTCGGCTGAGAGAGACTGCAGAGATTGCCACTGCTGCCTGCATTGATGCTGGCCTTATCACAGTGTTTGACACAGCACTGGTGATTTACCACAACAAAGTGAGGAGGGCTCAGGAAAGAATGACTAAGGAGCTGGTCAAGAAGTTTGATGAAGAGATTAGGGAAAATGGCATCACCTGTATCATCTCTGATGGGAAAAGAGATGACAACAAAGTGATGATGAAAGCTGAGGGCAATGACAGGCAGTTTCCTGGCCTCATTAAGGAACAACACTACACATTGTGCAATGAACCAGGTGGGAAATATTTGTGGCATTTTGTACCAGAGGAAGCTGCAGAGGACAGACCAGACAAACCAGACACTTTTGGCCATAGGAGGTGAGAGTACTGATGTGAATACTGGCTGGGAGGGAGGAGTAATGCATTATGTGGAGGCCAAGCTTAGCAGGAAGTTGGTGTGGATTGTCTGTGACTTGCACACTAGGGAGCTGAGTCTCAGACACCTGGTGACTGCACTGGATGGCAAGACAGTGAGCAACAACAAGTGGTCTGGGCCCCTAGGGAAGATGTTAGACACTGCCACTGAGCTGGAGATCAACCTAAACTTCACGAGGATCACTATTGGTCCTCCTCTATCCCATCTCAGTCAGGAGGTAGTCAAGGACCTCAGCACAGACCAATCATATGGCTACAGAATCATCACTGCCATCAGATCGGGAGAGGTACCTCAGAGTCTAGCTCTCCTGGAGATTGGGCCAGTCTGTCATAGTAGGTGGGTCACCACGGCTCTAAGGTTCTGCAGATTGTGGATTTCCAAACATGGGCTGAAGGATAGGAACCTGAAGAATCTGAGGATAATTGTGGAATTCATAGTGCAAGTCTACATGCCAAACTGGTTCAACATCAAGTTAAATCACAGCTGGGTGGAGGGTCCCAGGCATGTACTGTACCAGCTGGAGCTGCTCAGAAGTCAGAAGAAGGAGGTGATAGGAATAGTGATGCCTACAGTGAAGAGATCAGCCTGGTATGCACACTCTGAGGCTGTGCTCGAGACCATGCTGTGCAGTCGGGTGGAGGAGGAGAGGAGGGAGGCAGTGAAGAGGATACTGGAAATCAGAGGTGAAGGAGATGAGGACACACAGGTAGGAGACTGCAGTGTCAGGCCCAGGAAGACTCCTGACATCAACCCAGATGCCACCAAACTCTCGGAACTTATTGACTGGAACTGGCGTGACTGAGCCTCCTCTGACATGCTCCCTCACCACTGCTGCAATCATGGAGTTTCTGGATAGACCAATGGAAGTTCCTGCATAGCCCTCACACACACAGTCAGTAGAGAGGTGTGTAAGGATGACAATTGAAGCAGCACAACATGTTTACTCACAAGAGAGGAGGGAGGCGTACATCAGTGGCCAGGTGGCCAGTAGGGAGCTCATGTCCAGGAACAAGAGCAAGGCAGACATGGCAAAGTTCAAGAAACCTATCTATATTTCTAAGTTTTAATATTGAAATACAATCAAAATGTCTTTAATTGTATGTAATGTATGTAAAATGTAGTTATATACAATAAAAAAAATACTTGCAAAAATTGCTGATTTTTTGTAAACTTCAACTTCAAATATAAGTAGCTAGGAGTGTTCAAATCTGGATTTTTAAAGCCATATTTCGATTTAGCACATAAAAGTGCATCATTTGGTCACTAGTAGTCTTTGAAAATCTAAAGATTTCACTTTGCTCCCTAAAATTGACACACCCTTATAACATATACTCTCCTTCCTAAACAGCTTCTAAGAGGTTAGGTGTGCTGTACCTGCTCCGCAGTTTCTTCACCATTATTCCGTTACTGCCTCTGTACATAGGTCTTGTCCGTCCTTATATGGATGTGGAGTACATTTCTCAAGTGTGAAGTGGATCAACTCACGCCGGGTAGAATCGAAGGCATTTTGTCACCTATCTTTAAAAAGGGTGATAGGGAAAATCCTTGTAATTATCGCCCGATGAGTTTAACATCAGTTCTCGGCAAACTGTTGGAATCCATCATTACAAAACGTATTGTGTATCACCTTGAATCTAACAATCTAATTTTTTATTCTCAACATGGATTTAGGCGACATAGATCCTGTCTGACAAACCTGTTACAATTTTTCCATAATATGCATACACTGTACGATGCAAGTAGGGCAATAGATACAGTGTATCTCGACTTTCAAAAAGCCTTTGACAAAGTCCCTCACGCTAGATTGATAGCTAAAGTCAAAGGACTAGGAATCACCGGGCTCGTTTCCAACTGGATTGAGGATTGGTTAAAAGATAGAAAGCAGAGAATGGTAATAAATGGAGTGGCTTCGGAGTGGGCGCCCGTCACCAGTGGTGTCCCACAGGGTTCCGTGCTGGGTCCTTTACTTTTTATCATCTATATTAATGATATAGACGTCGGGCTTTAAGTGCAATCTCCAAATTTGCAGACGATACGAAATTAGGAAGTAGTGTAGGTACTGAGGAGGGTAAGAACGCTTCAGAACGATCTTGACAGGTTGGGCGAATGGTCTGCTACGTGGCAGATGCCATCAACTTGGACAAATGTAAGGTAATGCACATAGGTTATAAAAACCCGAAGACCGATTACTCTCTCTTGGGAAGGAACTTGACTGAGACCGATCTAGAGAAAGACTTAGGAGTCTATATCAGCAACGATCTGAAACCGTCGAAGCACTGTGCAGAAGTCGAAAAGAGGGCCTTAAAATTATTAGGTTATATTAAAAGACAGTTCCAGTTTCGGAACAAGGAGACTGTAATGTCTCTTTATAATTCTCTAGTCAGACCTCAGCTGGAATACTGTGCGCAGTTTTGGTCTCCATCCCTCAGGAAGGACATAGAAAGGTTAGAAAGAGTACAAGCAAGGGCTACAAAATTGATCCATTCAATGAGAATGCAAAGCTACCAACGGAGATTAGAGCGCCTAAATCTGTTTAGCTTAGAGACGAGGAGGTTGCGGGGTCAGCTTATTCAAGTCTTCAAGATGCTCAAAGGAATAGACAGGGTAGATTACAGAAACTTATTCTCACTTAATGCCAATCCGACAAGAAATGGGTTTAAACTGGAACTAAAGACATTTAGGACCTCTGTCTGCGGAAATTAATTTTCCTATAAAATAGTTAATATCTGGAACCAACTTCCCTCAGAGGTTGTTTCCAGTCAAAGTGTAAATGTGTTTAAAAATAGGTTAGACAAAGTACTGAATACTCTCATAGTTTAAGATTAAAATATAAGAAAACTCTGCAGGAGTTCGCTTGCACGGTGTCTCTGTGAGCAAGCTAAATATAGAGCTATTTATATATTCTCCACTTTCCTGTAAAATTTCCTTGGCTACTTTTCCAGGGTCAAGGTATTTTCTTCAACCTTTTTCCGTACCTGCCTCTGGCAGGGAGGGAGCCGAGGGTGGGGAGAGAGCCTTCTACTTGTCTATCCAGTTTTCTACTACTGCTAGGATAGTTGAAAGAAAAATAAACTTTTAATAACAGGAACCTCCCAGAGTGGACCGAAAGGTCTTTGAGGCTTCCTCTTGCCCTTGTAACTCCTTGTAACTCTCTCTCTCTCTCTCTAATAATGCTAGGTCGATCAGGAACAAGTTTGGCGAGCTACGGGCGCTCTTAGCATCAGAATACCAGGATATCGTTGCTATCACCGAGTCCTGGATTCATACTGATCGTAGGGACTACGTTGGGGAGTTCGAAATTCTCGGGTATAAAATGTTTCGCAAAGACCGCACCCGTGGGGAGGGGGGTGGGGTACTAATATACGTCAGAGACACGTTGAGTCCGGTTGACTGCCAGTTCCGGTCGGAACGGGAGCTGCTTGGCGTCGATCTGAACGTGGGAGGGACGAACTATAGGTTAATCTTGGTGTACAGACCTCCGCATCTCCTCCTCGAGGAGGATACAGCCCTGTACACCGAATTCAGTAGCCAGCTTGGGGATGGGGGTGTGTGTAGTTTTAGGAAACTTCAACTGTCGCGGCATAAAGTGGGAAAACAGGACTGCCGATGCTGAAGGGAGGAGGCTAGTTGACTTTGCTGATGAGAACTTCCTCACTCAGTGGGTCAACGAGCCTACACGAGGCGAAAGCATTCTAGACTTAGTATTCACGACCGAAGACAACCTCGTCACTGGCCTCACCGTTGACGAATCATTGGGCGGGAGTGATCACGGTCTTATTAGGTTCCGTGTGTGCGTCCCTCGGGTGAAGCGTAGTAACTCGAGAGGCAGTAAGCTCGATCTCCGGCGGGCGAACTTTGTTAGCATCAGGGATAGCGTAGGAGAGATGGGGTTAGAGGTTGGCGGCGATGTTGAGGGAGTGTGGAGTGCATTCCGGGACGAGTTTATGGTGCTGCAGTCTGCTGCCATACCCTCAAAACCGGTTACCCCTGCTTCAACGCAGCCTAAGTGGTTCAATCGTGACATCGCTTCGGTTATCCGAAATAGGAAAGTAGCGTATAGGAGGGCGAAGGCCAATCATTCCCACGAGAACACTGAAGCGTATGTCCGCCTGTGTAGGGAAGTGAAGGCGAAGGTTAGGCTAGCGAAACGTAACGAAGAACTACGGGTGGCAAGCCTCTGCAAGGGGAACCCTAAGGAGTTCTTCAGTTATGTTAATAGTAGAAAGCCCATTAGAAGCATGATAGGTCCACCACTAAAGGACCGAAGCGGCGTTCTGCGGACCTCCGACGCGGATATCGCTAATGTGCTTAATGAGTACTTTGCGGGAGTGTTCACCAGGGAGGATACCGGCGTCATCCCCGAGCCAGGCGTGAGGCACGAAGGTGCTGGCCTGGATAGTGTTAGATGTACCGCGACAGTCGTTGCCGATAGAATAGACAAACTGAGCGCGTTTAAGGCTCCTGGGCCAGACCTTTTTCTCCCCAGAGTGTTGCGAGAAGTGCGCGACCAGGTGGCTCCCCACCTGGATACAGTCTTCAATAAATCGTTGGAGATGGGCCAGGTGCCTGGTGACTGGAGGGAAGCCAACGTGACCCCTATCTTTAAGAAAGGGGATCACGAAAGTCCAGGGAACTATCGTCCCATTAGTCTCACTTCAGTTGTAGGTAAATTATTAGAAGGGATAATAGCTGATAGGATCGTTGACCATTTGGATTCCTACAAGCTGCTTGGGGACTCCCAACATGGGTTTAGACGGCATAGGTCGTGTCTCACCAACTTGCTCGAGTTTTTCCACGTCATGTTGAGTGAGTACGATAAGAGTAGGGCGATTGATATACTTTATCTCGACTTTCAGAAAGCCTTTGATAAGGTACCTCACCGCCGGCTAATGGCGAAAGTGCGCGCGCTGGGTATCGGTGGGGAAATAGGTAGGTGGATTGAAAACTGGCTGAGGAATAGGCGGCAGAGGGTGGTAATTAAAGGGGCTAGTTCGGGTTGGGCTTCGGTCACTAGTGGGGTTCCTCAGGGTTCCGTTTTGGGGCCACTGTTGTTTATCATTTACATAAATGATATCAACGGTGGCATCGTCAGTCGGATCGCCAAATTCGCTGATGACAGCAAGCTTGGGGCCAATGTTGGGACGCCCGAAGCGATCGAGGAACTGCGTGCGGACCTAGGTAGGATAGGAGAGTGGTCCGAAAAATGGCAAATGCCGTTTAACTTGGGTAAATGCAAAGTGATGCACATTGGCTACGCCAATCCCAAGTCGGACTACTCGATGTTGGGTAGTAATATCGAGGTGACTGATTTAGAAAAGGACTTGGGTGTGCTAATTAGCAGCGTCCTTAAGTTTACGAAACAGTGCGTAGAGGTGGAAAAGAAAGCCCAGAAACTATTGGGTTATATCAGGAGGCAATTTCAGTTTCGGAACATGGAGATTGTGCTCTCTCTGTACAATTCCCTTGTTCGGCCGCACCTGGAATATGCTGTGCAGTTCTGGTTGCCCACCCTCAGGAAAGATATTGAGAGGCTGGAGCGAGTGCAGGCGAGGGCCACAAAGTTAATCCCTTCCGTTAGGCATATGGGCTACAATCGACGGTTACGCGCCCTGAACTTGTTTTCGCTTGAAACTCGAAGGCTGCGCGGTCAACTAATCGAGGTTTTCAAGCTCTTACGCGGGTTGAACGATGTCGATTTTAGAAGTATGTTTAGTTTAAATGATAACCCAACTCGCAACAATGGTTGGAAGTTGGATTTGAAACGGTTTAGGACTAGTTTGTGTGGGAATTACTTTACGTATAAGATCTGTGACACGTGGAACAGGTTACCTTCGGAAGTTGTGAACAGTTCCTCTGTGGATCAGTTCAAGAAAAGGTTAGACCAAATCTTGCACACTATTCGAGTGTGTAGAAAATTTTCCGTGGCACCCGTTGCCATTGGTACCTCCTCGGTATGGGCCGCAAGGCCTTTTGAGGTACTTCTTTTCCTTGTAACTCTGTAACTCACTCACTCTCTCTCTCTCTCTCTCTCTCTCTCTCTCTCCGGCTAATGGCCAAAGTTCGCGCGCTGGGTATTGGTGGGGAAGTAGGTAGATAGAGTAGAAACTGGCTAAAGAATAGGCGGCAGAAGGTTGTAATTAAATGGGCTAGCTCTGGTTGGGCCTCGGTCACTAGCGGGGTTCGTCAGGGTTCTGTTTTGGGGCCACTGTTGTTTATCATTTACATAAATGATATCGACCCTGGCATCGTCAGTAGGATCGTCAAATTCGCTGATGACACCAAGCTTGGGGCCAATGTTGGGACGGCCGAAGCGATCGAGCAAATACGTGCCGACCTACGTAGGATAGGAGAGTGCTCCGAAAAATGGCAAATGCCGTTTAACTTGCGTAAATGCAAGGTTATGCACGTTGGCTACGCCAATCCCAAGTCGGACTACTCCATGTTGGGGAGTAATATCAACGCGACTGATTTGGAAAAGGACTTGGGTGTGCTAATTAGCAGCGACCTTAAGTTTACCAAACAGTACCTAGACGTGTAAAAGAAAGCCCAGAAGCTGTTGGGTTATATCAGGAGACAATTTTGATTTTGGAAAAAGGGAAGTGTGCTCTCTCTGTACAATTCTGTGGTTCGGCCGCACCTGGAGTATGCTGTGCAGTTCTGGTCGCCCACCCACAGGAAAGATATTGAGAGGCTGGAGCGAGTGCAGGCGAGGGCCACAAAGTTAATCCCTTCCGTTAGGCATATGGGCTACGATCGACGCTTACACGCCCTGAATTTGTTTTTGCTGGAAACTCGGAGGCTGTGCGGTCAACTCATCGAGCTTTTCAAGCTCTGACGTGGGTTCAACGATGTCGATTTTAGAAGCATGTTTAGTTTAAATGATAACTCAGCTCGCAATAATGGTTGAAAGTTGGATTTGAAACGGTTTAGCACTAGTGTGTGTGGGAATTACTTTACCTATAAGATCTGTGACACCTGGAACAGGCTACCTTCAGAAGTTGTGAACAGTTCTTCTGTGGATCAGTTCAAGAAAATTTTAGACCGAATCTTGCACATTATTTGAGGGTGTATGAATTTTTGTCTGGCACCCGTTGCCATTGGTACCTCCTCGGTTTGGGCCGCACGGCATTTTGAGGTACTTCTTGTCCTTGTAACTCCTTGTAACTCTCTCCGTCTCTTTCTCTCTCTGTCTCTGTCTATCTGTCTGTCTATTTACTATCACTATTATAACGGAGAATGCTCTTCTGAACTCTCTAACTGCATACTTCCTCCTTTGAGGAGAGCATGCAGTACCAATCTTTCGACACATTCTCATCCCTTTTCTGTCCCCCTCTCTAACGCAAAGGCCAATCGGTATTCTCAATCTTTCTCATACTCACCCGATCAACTCGGGAATAACCGTCCTCAATCCATCTTTTCCCCTATCTATGACCTCCAATCTTTCAAATGCAGTGTGTGCAGGCATCTCGAAAACTGTGGACCTTGATTTCGGCTGTCTCCTCCTTGTTTGGGTGCGTTCGCCATTGGTCCCTCTTTTTAATATACATATACATACATATATATATATATATATATATACATATATATATATATATATATATATATATGAAACCAAACCATAAACATTCTTTCAAAACTATTTACTCAAAGAACTCTTCTCATCGACCTTACGTAAATGAATAAAAAACACTGAAAATGTTTCTCCAGGTCTGTAAAAAAGTGCAGTAAAAACTATTTTATTAATCATTCTCTTATGGAGAGCGAAGCGTAAATATAACAATATTTACAGTCATCAATCTACATTTAATGGCAAATATTCATCGGCGCATCTCCCTTCTTTTTTTTTTTTTCCTTAAATGGAGATATTCATTTTATGACGCGACAGATATAAAAAAAATATAGTTCCCTGATATCTGTTTCCATTGAGTAGATTCACTCTTTATTAGGAAAGAGAGAAAAGAAAAAATATTCAACAATTTCACGATAAAGTGAAAAAAAGAAAAAACCCGAAGTCCAAAAGCGAAATTTTCCTTTTTTCAGTTTTTCTTTTCAATAATTTTTGTTCCATTTTCAAAAAAAAATTTTTGTGAAGTGAAATTAAAAAATTGAATTTCAGTTACGTTATTGATTGATAGTGTTTATTTTTTAAAGTTTTATTGCTTTTATGCTAATAGTCAGTTTTATTAGATGTAATAAAGTTTATATTTATAGGGAAACACTATAGTTTATTTATTTTTTAATTATAAGTAATGGCCTTAAGGTTGATTATGTTACTCTAACAGATGTTAGTAAAAATTTACTTTTTCGAATTGAAAATCATTTTTAAATTGAAAATTTTAAAACATATTATTAATTCATCGCATTAAAATTTATTTAAGTTTATAGAGTAATTGCGATGTTCTTCGTTGCTATGAACCAACTTCACTCACTGAGTGACTTTAATAGCAGCGCTTTGGAGGAGGAATAAAAAGAGGCTCTTCTCGAAAAGACAAAGAAAGATCAGTTACTATGGAAGTCCTTTTGTCTTAGTTTTAAAATTTACGACCTAAAAGTAGACTGAAAAATCCAAAATAAGTGTTCGTGGACATCGGTCTCTAGTTCTTGAAATATGTACAATTAAGATAATAAAAACCCACTCTAATAGAGAGAGTTTATTTCCACAACAGTTTCGATGCCCACTGGCGTCTTCTTCGGGTGGATACAGAAAAACGAATGAACCAAAAACAAGAGGGAAAACAGTCCAGGGACCTTTAAGAAATTTGCACCTAGGTTTCCCTCTTGTTTTTGGTTCATTCGTTTTTCTGTATCCACCCGAAGAGGATGCCAGTGGGCACCGAAACTGTTGTGGAAATAAACTCTGTCTATTAGAGTAGGTTTTTATTATCATATTTTGGCCTTCACGTAGAAAAAAAGTGAAGTTTTTTGCATTTATGTACAATTAAATTATTCATTTATCGCTGAAAAAGAGCCGCTTTTCAGGAAACGATGTTACTTATATAAATAAATTAGCGAAAAACGTTGCACAAATGTTCAAAATAATTCTCCGAGGAAATAAACTCTATGGAAAAATAGTGAAAAATTCAAATTTCAGCAAAAATTCATAATTAGTTGGAATAATAAAATTTCGTGCCGAATACACTATCCAAGTGACAGTTTTTAACTTTTCCAACCAGTTATGAATTTTTGCTGAATCTGTATATTTTAAGTCTTTTTCCATATATTTTCTTTTTTTCCTTCGACCACGTTTTCCTTCTTTCCACAAGTGTACAAATAACCTCGTATAAATATTAGTTAGTTATATGAATATAAATGTTAATTTTTATGGAATGTAAAATGTAACTGGAGTCAAAATAGCTAAAATTAATTACTCGTAAAATATATTTAATTATAAACATTGAAAATGATCTCGATTCACTTCAAAACACGTTAGTGTAATTAATTTATTTAATTACTGAAAGTAATTTAATTAATTATAATTAAATAATGCAATTATCACATAGTACAGACTTTTCGGACACCAAAACCCGATGACTTAAAATCAGAATTTAATTCAAAATTTTTATACTTTATTTTGTTTAAAAATTTGTATAAAATAATTTTTGCATCTGATCGAATCATATCTAAATGAGTAATGAAATTATTTTAAATTAAGGGCTACGTCGGGGCCACGTCCCCATACCTCTTCCTGCTAGATCAGCAAGGTTAAACGACATTAGATTTTTTATTAATCGAGTCTCTTCTGAGTTTAGATGATGTAGCGACCAGTGGTTCAGATCTCGTCACGTGACCTTCGCCGTTACGAAGGCGTTTAAATAAACCAAGCATTATTATATCAGATTGATGCTCTCGGTTCTAAACTTCATTGTCTTCAAATGCCAACAGTATTCAATGAATATAATATCGTAGTTATTACGTAGACAAAATGCAAAATACCTCTTTCATAAAATGCGCATAAAAATAAGCCATTTATTTGCCATTTGAATGGTGTAATCAGCTTTTAAGATTTACGATTTATATAATTTTATTTGAAAACAAATCGTCGACATTTATAAGGGATTTTGACTTTAATTAGCGAGCGATAAACGTTCTCTCGGGGCCCATAACTCACAATTAGCGATGTTGGTGAAAATCTTAATTGAATTTATTTCGTAAATCCTAAATCGTGAAACAGCTCTTTACTGAAGTTAGAATAAATCGACAGGCTTTTTTCCTCATAGAAGGAAACGGAGTAATGCGCCGTTTCATATGTTTACTTTTGTTTAACTTTGTTTATTTTAAAGCTTTACCAAAGACGTTAAAGAGACAGAATGATCAAAGTCTCTCATTCCGATTAGAAACAACTTTTCCAATTGTTTACAATTATACAGATTATAGGGGGCAACGAATGGACTTCTCTGTTCACTCTTTAATTGTTGTTATTATTGTGGAGAGAAGCGCCTCTCTCTCTCTCTCTCTCTCTCTCTCTCTCTCTCTCTCTATCTCTCTCGGGATGATGACGGGCCCTACCAGGAAGAGATGATCTTGATCCGCTGTCGGACGTACCTTCAACTGAAGGGTGCGTCCATGTACACGTGGGTGACCCTCCTTCCCCGTTGGAGGGGGCTCAGGCTCCTGCGGAAGTTGCCCCCTCGTTGATGAGGGGCTCTTCAACTCCCGACAGCCCTGGCTGTTCGGGAAACGGGTCGTGTTAGGGGGCGGTCAGAATAGGGAAGGCTCCCTCCGTGTAGTGTTTTTTAATGCAAGGTCGATTAGGAATAAGTTTTGCGAGCTACGGGCGCTCTTAGCATCAGAATACCAGGATATCGTTGCTATCACCGAGTCATAGATTCATGCTGATCGTAGGGACTACGTTGGGGAGTTCTAGATTCCAGGGTATACAATGTTTCACAAGGACCGCAACCGTGGGGAGGGGGGAGGGGTACTAATATATGTCAGGGACACGTTGAGTCAGGTTGATGATCGGAACGGGAGCTGCTTGGCGTCGATCTGAACTTGGGAGGGACAAACTATAGGTTAATCTTGGTGTACAGACCTCCGCATCTCCTCCTCGAGGAGGATACAGCCGTGTACACCGAACTCCGTAGCCTGCTAGGGGACAGGGTGTGTGTAGTTTTAGGAGACCTCAACTGTCGCGGCATAAAGTCGGAAGACAGGACTGCTGATGCCGAAGGGAGGAGGCGAGTTGACTTTGCTGATGAGAACTTCCTGAGTCAGTGGGTCAGTGGGCCTACACGAGGCGAAAGCGTTCTAGACTTAGTATTGACGACCGAAGACAACCTCGTCACTGGCCTCACCATTGACGAATTGTTTGGCGGGAGTGATCACGATCTGATTAGGTTCTGTGTCTGCGTCCCTCTGGTGAAGCGTAGTAACTCAAGAGGCAGTAAGCTCGATCTACGGCGGGCGGACTTTGTTGGCCCCCGGGATAGCGTAGGTGAGGGAACCCGAACAGAATCCCGAAAGTCATAATCTAGAAAACCATAAGCCCGAAGGCCGTAATCCCGACAGGCCAAAATCCCGAACGTCGTAATCCTTAGAGGCCAAAATCCCGACAGTTAAAAATCACGAACTAAGATGAGTGCGAAAGCTCAGCAAGGGTGCGAGCGAAGTGATCTACTCCCACCTGGAAGCAAAGTTAAACTACCTCGAAGCAAAGGTAAAACCGCGAGTAAACTAAAAATTATCAGTGTAACTTCACCCCTAGAACGACATGGAAGAAATTTGTGAAATTGTTCCTTCTCAAAAAAGCAATAACAAAGTTAACGCACGCGGTTATTTAATGGTGAAGGATAAAAGTCGGGAAGACGATTATTACTGGTGCTGTGAAAAACGAAAATCACTTAATTGCAGAGGTAGAGCAATAACAAAACTTTTAAATGGACAACATCACCTTAAAAAGTTTGTGGATCACAATCACGCACCATATGCAAGTGCAGCTAGTTAGGTTAGGTTAGGTTAGGTTGCATTTTTTCTTTTAGTTTTTATTATTTTAAGCTATAAGTAAATATTAAATATAAACTATTATCTTGTCGGGATTTCGACTTGTCGGGATTATCGCTTGTCGGGGTTTTGGCCTTCGGGATTTTGGCGCTCGGGCTTATGGCTTTCAGGATTATGGCAGGCGGGATTATGACCCAGACCCGTAGGTGAGATGTGGTTATCGGTCGGCGGCATTCCGGGACGAGTTTATGGTGCTGCAGTCTGCTGCCATACCTTCAAAACCGGTCACCCCTGCTTCAACGCAGTCTAAGTGGTTCAGTCGTGACATCGCTTCGGCTATCCGAAATAGGAAAGCTGCGTATAGGAGGGCGAAGGCCAATCGTTCCCATGAGAACACTGAGGCGTATGTCCGCCTGTACAGGGAAGTGAAGGCGAAGGTTAGGCTAGCGAAACGTAACGAAGAGCTCCGAGTGTAAAGCCTCTGCAAGGGGAACCCTAAGGAGTTCTTCAGTTATGTTAATTGTAGAAAGCCCATTAGAAGAATGATAGGCCCGTTAAAGGACCCCAGCGGCGCGTTGCGGACCTCCTACCCGGATATCGTCAATGTGCTGAATGAGTACTTTGCGGGAGTGTTCACCAGGGAGGACACCCGCGTCATCCCCGAGCCAGGCGTAGGCACGAAGATGCTGGTCTGAATAGTGTTCGGTGTACCGCGACAGTCGTTGCCGATAAAATAAAAAACAGAGCGTTCAAGGCTCCTGGGCCAGATCAGTTCGTACCCAGAGTTTTGCAGGAAGTGCGCGACCAGGTGGCTCCCCACCTGGCTACTGTCTTCAACAAATCGTTGGAGACGGACTAGGTGCCTGGTGACTGGAGGGAAGCCAACATGACCCCTCTCTTTAAGAAAGGGGATCATGAAAGTCCAGGGAGTTCCATTGGTCTCACTTCAGTTGTGGGTAAATTATTAGAGGGGATCGTGGACCATTTGGATTTCTACAAGCTGCTTGGGGACTTCCAACATGGGTTTAGATGGCATAGGTCGTGTCTTACCAACCTGCCCGAGCTTTTCCACGTCATGTGGAGTGAGTACCATAAGAGTAGGGCGATTGATATACTCTATCTCGACTTTCAGAAAGCCTTTGATAAGGTATCTCACCGCTGGCTAATGGCCAAAGTCCGCGCGCTGGGTATCGGTGGGGAAGTAGATAGCTGGATTGGAAACTAACTGAAGAATAGGCGGCAGAAGGTTGTAATTAAATGGGCTAGCTCTGGCTGGTCATCTGTCACTAGCGGGGTTCCTCAGGGTTCCGTTTTGGGGCCACTGTTAGTTATCATTTACATAAATGATATCGACCCTGGCATCATCAGTAGGATCGCCAAATTCGCTCATGACACCAAGTTGGGGCCAATGTTGGGACGCTCGAAGCGATCGAGCAAATGCGTGCCGACCCACGTAGGATAGGAGAGTGCTCCGAAAAATGGCAAATGCCGTTTAACATGGGTAAATGTAAGGTGATGCACATTGGCTACGCCATTCCCAATTCGGACTACTACAAGTTGGGGAGTAATATCGAGGCGACTGATTTAGAAAAGGACTTGGGTGTGCTAATTAGCAGCGACCTTAATTTTACCAAACAGTGCGTAGAGGTGGAAAAGAAAGCCCAGAAGCTGTTGGGTTAAATCAGGAGGCAATTTCAGTTTCGGAACAAGGAGATTGTGCTCTCTCTATACAATTCCCTTGTTCGGCCGCACCTGGAGTATGCTGTGCAGTTCTGGTCGCCCACCCCCAAGAAAGGTATTGAGATGCTGGAGCGAGTTCAGGCGAGGGCCACAAAGTTAATCCCTTCCGTTAGGCATATGGGCTACAATTGACGCTTACACGCCCTGAATTTGTTTTTGTTGGAAACTCGGAGGCTGCGCGATTAACTCATCGAGCTTTTGAAGCTCTTACATGGGTTCGACGATGTCGATTTTTGAAGCATGTTTAGTTTAAATGATAACTCAACTTGCAACAATGGTTGGAAGTTGGATTTGAAACTGTTTAGTACGAGTGTGTGTGGGAATTACTTTACCTATAAAATCTGTGACACCTGGAACAGGCTACGTTCAGAAGTTGTGAACAGTTCCTCTGTGGATCAGTTCAAGAAAAGGTTACATCGAATCTTTCACGCTATTTGAGGGTGTACGAATTTTTCTCTGGCACCCGTTGGCATTGGTACCTCCTCGGTATGGGCCGCAAGGCATTTTGAGGTGCTTCTTGTCCTTGTAACTCTCTCTCTCTCTCTCTCTCTCTCTCTCTCTCTCTCTCTCTCTCTTTTATACTCCGCAGGGGGTATAAAGGTTATGCACATTTCTTCCGAGTGTTGTGAACTTTATACTTCGGGTGTGACAGCCCTCCGGTCCCGAGTCGTGGGATTCCAGAGAAATTGGTTGCCAGTTCCTTTAGGTTCTCTCTCTCTCTCTTCAGAATGATCTTGATAGGTTGGGCGAGTGGTCTGCTAATTGGCAGATGCCATTCAACTTGGACAAATGTAAGATAATGCACATAGGTTATAAAAACCCGAAGACCGAGTACGCTCTCTTGGGAAGGAACTTGACTGAGATCGATCTAGAGAAAGACTTGGGGAGTCTCTATCAGCAATGATCTCAAACCGTCGAAGCACTTTGCAGAAGTCGAAAAGAGGGCCTTAAGAATATTAGATTATATTTAAAGACAGTTCCAGTTTTGGAACAAGGCGACTGTAATGTTAGGCCTGTTCAAAAATCAACCTTTTCTTATTTTCATAGGTTTCTGTACATTTTCCCATGCTTTTTGACCTGAAAAAGCCAAACATCACAACTATTTTGACCTAGGATGTTGGGAAGCATTGCCGCATGGAGCTTTAAATTTTCTGCCTTGAAATCGGCCAAAGCGCCAATTCCGGGGTCCCTTGAATTATGTTTTGCACTTTAACTTTTGATCTAAACAAGATAGAGCAACAAATTAGGTATCAAATGAAAGAGCATAAAATTAATAAAAATAATAATAATAATAATAATAATAATAATAATAAATAATAATTAATAATAATAATAATAATTAATTATCTATCATTTTTCAGGAAAAACAGAAACTCAATCAGAATCTAGAAAACCATCTACAAGTTACAACTTCACAATGGCATTAAGCAAGGAGGTGAGGGAGCTCCGTGGGCGCACATTTGATATCTCAGAACCTCCACGTACTGTCCACAGGCAGGTGTCAACTGGGCCATCTACCAGATCTCTCACTGAAACTTTCCTGGTTGGATACCCTTCAGCTTTTATCAGTGGTTCCCAGCTTCCCACCAACAGACAGGCGTTCCAGTATTTCCTTAATCTTCAGAATTTACCGGAAAATGCAGGGAAGCCCATGATTCAAGACCTTGCATATGAAACAGTTGAATCTATCATCCCATTCTGGCAGATGGCTAGGATCAACTAGGATCAAGACAATGACCAAGTACAACGCAATGAAGCTCTTCATGAAACTACATGAGAAACATCGTGCTCTGGTGAAAAGCAAAGGAAGAGCAAGTAACCCTGGAGGAAAAAGAGGAGCATTTGTGCTGGAATTAGACAGCCTGTTCGATATAGGAGCTCCAGATGCAATCCAGGAAATACAGAACAACAGACTGTTATCCAGAGAGAAGAAAGATGAGGATATCAGGTTCTACGAAGATCAAAAGACTGAGAGGAACGGTCATATGTCTGGTCATGACAAGATTTTTGAGACAAGATCCCTGCAGCAAGCAGCGAGGAATGAAAGACTGCAGCATAGACAAGAACAAGGTAAAACTAATTACTTTGAACGTTACAAAAAGTTTTAAGTTTTACTCCATTGCGATATTTAGCATGTACTTAACAATTACTGTCTTAACATGTTGTTTATTTTTACAGCTGCAGCAGAACAAGAGGCAGTTGTTCATGTGGATGACATTACCTGGGTGACTCAACTGACAACGACGCTAACACAGAGGACATGGATTACCATCAGCCTCGTCCTGGATGTTCTCACCATCAAGACACTGTGACTAGTGTGACTTTGACGTTTCCAAGGAAGGTCATGGAATGTGATGTCATCTGCAATACAGCTGATCGTCTTGGTTTATCAGACAATCAAGTTACTGCCATGGTTTCTGCCACCTTGAAAGCTGGAGGGGCTGATCTGGATAACTTCGTCATCTCAACCTCAACAACACGTCGCAACAGAATGCTCTCCAGGTATAATATCAGCCAGAGTCACATGTCCAAGTTTTGTGAAAACCCCCCACAGTACGCTGCCTTACACTGGGATGGAAAGTTGCTCAAAGATGTCTTGGGCAGTGAACCTGGAAGTACCTCAGAGACTTTAGCTGTGCTAGTGTCTGGTCCACCTTCATACACCGAAGGAAAGTTATTGGGAGTACCTGTCATCGACAATTCTTCTGGCACAGCTCAGGCTGAGGCTTCAATGGATTTACTGGAGACATGGGAACTTACGGATAATGTTACTGCCCTTGTTTTTGACACTACATCCAGTAACAGTGGAGTTCACAGAGGAGCTGCCAAACTGCTAGAGAAAATGCTGAACAAAAAGGTGTTTTATCTGGCCTGTCGACATCACATCCTGGAAATCCTAGTAGGAGCAGTTTGGGAGAAGCTGTTTGGGAAGGTGAAGGGGCCAGATAATCCCTGGTTTGAGCATCTGAAGGATGTTTGGACGGACTTGTCCAAGGAAAACCCAAAGATGCTGGCTATCAACAGCAAATGGCTGAAGGAAAAGAAGAAGAACAGTGAAGAAATACTCCAAGACATTCTAACAGCAGAAAGGCTTCCAAGAGTCGACTACAGGGAAATGGCTGAACTGACAGTCATTGTTCTTGGAGGAACGCCTCCTCGAGGTATTCACTGGAGTCGACCAGGAGCCATTCATCAGGCCAGATGGATGGCCAGAAACCTGTACTCCATGAAAATGCTGATGTTTGCAGATCAACTTGAGTACGACGAAGACACTGTATCAAAGCTGGAAAGATTCAACACCTTCCTTGCGCTGTTCTACACTCTTGTATGGATGATGTCAATGTCTGCTGCAGATGCTCCCGTCAATGATCTAAGTCTAATCCAGGACATGTTGAAGTACAAGAAAACTGACCCAGAGCTTGCTGATGCAGTACTTAATAAGATGGAAAACCACAAATGGTACCTGACGCAGGAAGTCGTGCCATTTGCCCTGTTCAGCAGTAGATTGAGTGACACATTGAAGCACGACATTGCTGCCCAGTTACATGCCACTGAGAAGCCAGACAGCTTCAGAACAGGAAAGCCTCTATTCCAGAGAGTCACAGCTAAGACCACCCTGGTTGATCTCATTGGCCCAGAATCACATTTCCTGCTGGACACACTGAACATTGGATCCGAGTGGCTTCTGGAACCTGTCACGTCTTGGCCACAGAATGAGGACTAGAGAAAAGCGTTGGACTATGTTAAGAATCTGAAAGCGGTGAATGACATTGCTGAACGTGGTGTCAAGATGATGAGCGACTTTGCAAATGTCATAACAACAGATGCCAAACAAAGGGACTATCTCCTTCAAGCTGTGGAGTTCAACAGACGCCGCTTTGACAGCTTCAAGAAACAAACTCTCAACAACTGACTGTGTAAATGTCATTATGAAATTAATCATCATGTAATGCTTTCACTTCTTGATCGATTAGACTTGTGACAAAATGTTAATCTCAAATTTGTGTCATGAATAAGGCGCCTTGTCTGCCTTGAGTGTGAGAAAACGAATTTTGTGATATTTCTGAAATCTTTGTATGTACCAATGTGCCATTTCTTGTTCCAAGACTATCATAATTGTATAAGTTAGAAAGAGGATTAAAAACACTTTAATTTGGTGCCTATTTTGTTGCTCTATCTTGTTTAGATAAAAGGTTATAGTGCAAAACATGATTCAAGGGACCCCGGAACTGGTGCTTTTGGCCGATTTCAAGGCAGAAAAATTAAAGCTCCATGCGGCAATGCTTTCCAACAACCTAGGTCAAAATGGTTGTGATTTTCGGCCTTTTCAGGTCAAAAAGCATGGGAAAAAGTACAGAAACCTACGAAAATAAGAAAAAGTTGATTTTTGAACAGGGCTACTGTAATGTCCCTTTATAATTCACTAGTCAGACCTCAACTGGAATACTGTGAGCAGTTTTGGTCTCCATCCCTCAGGAAGGATATAGAAATGTTAGAAATCGTACAAGCAAGGGCTACAAAATTTGTCCCTTCAATAAAAATGCAAAACTACCAACGAAGATTGGAGTGCCTAAATCTGTTTGCCTTAGAGACGAGGAGGTTGCGCGGTCAGTTTATTCAAGTCTTCAAGATGCTCAATGGAATAGACAGGGTAGATTACAGAAATTTATTTTCACTTAATGCCAATACGACAAGAAATAATGGGTTTAAACTGGAACTAAAGACATTTAGGACCTCTGTTTGCGGCAATTTCTTTTCCTATAAAATAGTTAATATCTGGAACCAACTTCCCTCAGAGGTTGATTCCAGCCAAAGTGTAAATATGTTTAAAAATATGTTAGACAAAGTACTGAATACTCTCATGGTTTAAGACTAAAACAAAACGTAACTCTGCAGGAGTTCGCTTGCACGGTGTCTCTGTGGGCGTGCTAATTATCGAGCTTTTTATATATTCTCCACTTTCCTGTAAAATTTCCTTGGCGACTTTTGCAGGGTCAATGTATTTTCTTCAAACTTTTTCCATACCTGCCTCTGGCAGGGAGGGAGCGAAGGGTGGGAAGAAATCCTTATACTTTTCCATCCAGTTTTCTACTACTGCGAGGATAGTTAAAAGAAAAATAAACTTGTTTAATAACAGGAACCTCCCAGAGTGGACCGGAAGGTGTTTGAGGCTCCCTCTTTAACTCCTTATATATATATATGAAAATGAAAAGGTTTATTGGCAGACTATAGTCTATAGTTTATTGGCAGACTATAGTTGACATACTAATGGTAGGAATATATACAACTGATTAGAAATAATACAGTAATACCGAAGTTAAGTGGAGCTACAGACAGACATTTTCGTACCAAGAATTCCAGAGCTTAGAGGACAAATGGCAGGACTCATGGATACCATGGATAATCGGGTTGGTTGATTTTTTAATTCTTTGCATTAGACTGTATTGAGCACGTCCGGGAAGCTCGGAACATTGCGGGTAGCAAACATTTGCGAAGCTGATCATCTCGGGAGTAATTTGCGTAAGAGTCTAAAAGACCTGTTGTACAGCAAATTTAGGGTTCTGCCAGAACCTTTTTTATAATTCACCCAGAGTTGCTGTCCGTATATATTACTGCAGAAAATACGAAAGAGTGTCTCTTTAGCTTCACTTGTACAGACCGAAAGTTCCTTAAAGATAGTCATATTCGCTTTAGCACAAAGGCCTCGAGATTGTTTTCTTATATCCGAGTCATCACTCAAGGAGCTGGTAATAGTTTGACCCAAATACTTAAGCTCATGTACTTCCTCAATTACTTCACCTTTCATTTTAAACCTAATATCAGCTGGCTGCTTACAGCTTTTAGGATGAAATTGCATAACCTTAGTTTGTGTAACATTAAA
The DNA here is from genome assembly GCA_023014485.1 of Bathynomus jamesi. Lineage (NCBI taxonomy): Eukaryota > Metazoa > Arthropoda > Malacostraca > Isopoda > Cirolanidae > Bathynomus > Bathynomus jamesi. The sequence goes on along the minus strand of JAJOZX010001665.1, from coordinate 776,697 downwards.
AAGAATATCATGTTTCTGTGAATACACTTCGCAGACTTTTAACAGAGGGACTTATTAACACCATATCATCGGCATAAACTAAGTTATTTATCTTTGTGTTATCTATACAACATCCCACTGTTGCCTCATTAAGTGAAGCAATTATTCCGCCAATATACACATTAAACAGCATGGAGCAAGGAGACTTGTCTCACCCCGCAATAGGAGCCAAAACACTCGGATAGTACACTGCCCCACCTAACGGTAAAAGATTGGTGGGATCACCAAAATTTCAATAAACTTACTATGTACATGGGAACCTTCCTGTCTTCTAGTTTTTTAAATAAAATATTGTGGTTCACCCTATCATATGCCTTACTTATATCTAGGAAACAGCTATAAATAGTTGAATTACTGTAGATGTATTTAGATATTGTTTCTTTAAGTACATAGATACACAGGTCAGTTAAGTGGGACCTTTTAAAGCCAAACTGATTAGATGTCCATAGGAAATCATTTAATCGGAATAACAGGAGTTTTTCTAGTAGTTTCGAGAAGCAGGAAGCGACAGCAGTAGGCCTGTAATTATTGCTGGACAGAATGTCTCCGTACTTATTTTTGACCAGGGGCAGAATATATATACCTTCATGAACTCTGCAGGGATATAGCTATGAGCAAGCATGGCTGTTAAGAGCAATGATATATGCAGACATACTAAGTCATTGGCATATTTTAAGTGCTCATTCGATAAGTCATCTACCCCTGACGCAGAACCAGTCTTTAACTCGTTAATTAACCTCTTTACTTCAGGAACTGATATCAAAGTATTTTCCTTTGTCCCTCCGACAGTCGTTTCGCTGCAATCTATCTTAAGATCATCCCTACTCACACTGTTAAGAATGTTAGAGTAGTGGTTTTTCCACAGCTTTGCAATTTCATCCTCCCCCCGACACCCCATCGATTGTCGGAGGGAGGACATTTTTGACATCCGTTTGATTCTTAACAAATTTCCAAAATTTGTTATTATCGTTACTTATGCGAGCTTCACAGGTTTTTGACGCTCGAATAGACTTCTTCCTGTTTACAGCGCCTTATGGCCACCTTATACTGACCCCTACTTTTACACATTCATGTATACTGGTCCTAATCTGGGTCTACCATGAAAGCACCACAACAACAAATCATAGGCGTCTTTCGATTCCCTCTTCAGGGGCGCAATAAAATCATTCCATCCAGGAATAATCTTAGTATGATAGTTGTAAGATTTAATCAGGAGCTTCCTGCTTCTCTTAACAGGGATACTATCTTACTATAATACCTAGCTATGATATGAGTTTACAGTGAAAATCATTTGAGCAAGAATTACTGCAGGCACGATGCAAAATTTCTAAATTATTAAAGAGGTGACCTCTCCTGTCTTTGTATTCACTGCCGGCCTTTGGGCAAAGCAAGCAAAGCGGCTGCTTTGGGCCCCGCAAATATATGAGTACCGTATGAAAAAATATTTTGGTTTTGAGTGGAAATTAAATACGGCTTGTCATAATAACTCTTCATATACAGTAGTATTCATATACAATAGTATTCCGCATTAATTATATATTTTGTCATATTCCAGATATGGACTGACAGTGATGCCTCCAAAGAGTTTGCGAGATAATGCTCGGAAATATCTCAGCGGTCACCAGAAGCGAAGCGGAAATCAGAACTAAAGCGTATGTATGGGTCATTTGAAAAATTTCTAGAGAAACGCGATCCACAGGCTGAAACTGAACAAGATGTGCCTGTGGCGTCACATGCATCATCATCATCAGCTTTGATAGATGAAAGTGATATCCAGAAGGAAGAAGAACCCATGGACCAGTCTCCAATTCTGCAAAATCAGCCTCTGGATGCACTCAAAGATCCAGGTCAATGGCCGGAAACTGTCAGCACAAAGTCAGAGACTTACTAGTGAGTAAAGGCCCACCACAGTGTGAGGAAGACTATAACTTTCCCAGAGATGGCAATGGCCGCAAGTTTTCAAAAAGTCATTACAAGAGACGGATGGAAAATGGAGAAGTTGATATACGGAAATGGCTGATTTATTCAATCTCTAAGAATCGGATATTTTTTTCTGTAGCAAGTTATTTGGAAACCCCAACAATACCTTGGGGTGTGGAGGATTCTGTGACTGGGTGAATACTAGTTCCAGACTGTCTGAGCACGAAAGAGCAGAAGGCCATCTGAAGGCGTCTCTCCAATGGATGGAACTCGAACAACGTTTGATCAAAAGTTCCACTGTGGATCAACTCAGTCAGGAACGAATCAATACGAAGTTTAGGTGGAAAAATGTTTTTGAGCGCCTCCTCGCCATTGTACAGTACCTCGCTGAACACAACATGGCATTCCGAGGATCAGTAGATACAATCTGATAACTACTTAATTTTGCACAGCAAATCAATGTATTCATATAGATTATTGGCGTTGTTGTATGGAAAATAGCAGTTTACAATTAATATGCAATTATTGTTCATTTGTAATTCAATGCCTAATAACCTTATATTATCGCTTGATAAAAATGTCATGTTTTGACAAATTTTTCCTTATTAAGAAAGCAACACCACCAAAGGGCCTACCGTACATTAATTCATCTGACAAGTCTACTGCTGATGACGCATGGTACATAAAGTCATCATGGATGGTAGAGAGGAATTTTAGCTCTTGCTTAGGTAGCCAGTGCTCCTGCAGGAGTAACAAATCAGCACTGTCACAGATTTTATGAACATCTACAGTTGAATTCCTCACTGACCTTACGTTATATGAGACTATTTTCAACAAGTTATCCGCCATGACTGATAGATAGTGAGATTATTATTATACACAGTACAAATTTCAGGCATTACCGTTAGGGCGCCTATTATTATTATTAGTATTAGTATTAGTATTATTATCATTATTTTGCCTGTTATCAAATCTGGAAAAGTGAATAAACTCCTTAACAATAATACCGTCTGGCCACTGACTCATATTATACGGGTTGAAATGCGAATTTACACCTTTAATTATTACTTTAAATGAGTTATAATACGAAGATTTTGTGTTCAGTTTATTAACTAACAATATACTGTGTTCGCCAATGACTTCTTCCATCATGTGTCGAATATCGCTTGCCTCGTTCGAGAGCTGAATTCGCGACACAAAGAGAGTGAGTTTCCCCATCGATGGCCTCGCCGCGAAGACCGGTTGAGGAAACCTCCGGGAAGGGCGCTTATTAACAGTGACCCACCCGTCCTCCTCCCTCAATCTCCCTGAGGCAGAGTTCGCCTGCCTGAGGGATGTGTGGCACGACCTTGGTGAAGATCTGTTTGCATTGTTTATATCCTGACGGACGCGCGTGCCCCTCCTTCTTCGGTGGGAGGGGGAAGAAACTGCGCACAGAGCGAGTTTGAGTAATCGAACGCCTCTCCCCCGCAGTGGGAGGTAGGGAAGAGGGCAATGATGCCTCGTCTCTTGGCATCGGACAGTCCCTGTTCCTCCTTGTGAAATCGGGAGCAGGGGTCCTTTCCTGAACGGGAGGGGGGCTGACCGCTTCCACTGCATGCTGCGTTTCCACCCCACCTTTAGGGGGAAGTTGGGAGCGGGGATTTTGTTTCCCTCGCTGCCCGACACGCTTCTCGGAGATCTGACTTGCTGAACAACTTCCGAGTAACTGGGCTTTGGGAGGAGCGTCTCTTTCAACGCATCCAACTCTGACCGGAATTGTTCTAGCGAAATCGCATTTTTCTGATTTTACACCACGTGTTGGTGTTTCAGTTCAACTATCGACTTTTGCACCTCATTGTACTGTTTGAGGAGCACCGAGACGTCTACGTCACCCATAGAGATTACCGATATTCTATGGAAATTAGTAACGTCGGAGGTAATATTGTTCTCATTATCCCGGAGGGTCGACACTTTATTTATAATGTCTTTTAGGGTATTCTCGTTTCTAGAATTACCTCTACGAGTTGGGAGGGTAGCAGTGAACAGGTTGTTTAACTGTTGTTTTATTTCTTCCGAATCATAGAAATCATGACAGACACATACGAGAAGGTCTGACCTAATATGATCTACTTTGTCAAATATAAAACATAACAAAGGATTTTCTACAAGATTTTCAGCAGACGACCCCATTGTATCTGTAACGGCTTGCGGGGGAGCGTAGCTGGTGGAGATGGTTGGAGGTGGAGATGAGGGGAACGCCGCTAGAGGTCCCACTTCTCGTCCCATTAAATCATGCTCCGGGTACCACCGGTTTGATGCTCAGGCATCTTTTCACATTAATTTTGTAACTATTACTAACTATGATACAAAAAGTATATACGCGGAGTCACTGTACGATTATACCGAATGAAACATTCATTTCCCGCGGTCATCGTCAAAACTTTTACTATTAAATGGAAGATTCTCAGTGTATATGTGGCGATGGGGCGGGAGGAGAGAAAGGGGAAGGAGATGTTAGTAGGAGTGCCCACTCCTTGTCCCTTTAAATCACGTTCCAGATAGCACCAGCATCATGCATAACCATCCTTTCACATTAATTATCATGACACTATTACCCACTATAACATGCTAAGTATATACGCGGGATCACTCTGAGTTCATGAACATCATGATATCTACATTTTCCCCAGAAACAGTCAAAAGTCAAAAGTTAAACGTAAACTAATACATTTTTAATACTTTTTAATACTTTTTAACACTTCCATAGCGCGTAAGTTTGTAGATATATCTAAAGTAATAAAAACTATTTATCTATTTGCTTGGTCTTTCATTTAAGATTTCAAAGCATTTACCTGCCCTTTTGAAAATATCTTGAACAATTTATGTCGTTAAAATTCACTCGTTCATTCGTTTCATTCGTTCGTTCGTTCTTTCATAATTTTAAAGGGCTCGCTCGTTCGTTCTTATGGCCGCTATTTCAAGGTCACTTTTTACCACCTCATAGGGCCATAAAGGTAGTGCCGGATGTCGCAATAAAATTTTGAGGATATATTATATGCATTATTATTAATTAAGTATTGTGGACCATCTAATGAGATTGTAACTGGGTAATCTTGGCACATTTAAAAATTTTAATGGAGAGGTAACATACGGTTCACTGACTTTAAACCCTGTTAATTTGATAGTAAGAAGGAGCACAAAACTGACAAGCGTCACTGGCACAGAAAACGGCCTATATATATATATATATATATATATATATATATATATATTGCGCGGGATGTTCTCCTATACGAGCGTCGTACTTTACGTTAATTATACTGCGTGTTCTTTGCAGTTGAAATATATATATATATATATATATTAGGGCGGAGTGAAACAACTTTTTATTTCAAATTTATTGACCTCACTTGATTTTTGGTGTATTAGAACATAAAAATGTTGTATTCTCTCATTTAATGTTTGTAATTCAAACCATCTCGCATTTTTACAGAAAAGAAAAATGGCCATCAGCCGGTTGTCCATAAATAAAAATATGCTTATAACATAAAAACTAAATGCTCTATCAAAAAAAATGATTGAAGAAAAACGCTTTATAATGCAAAACTGTACTTAAAAAACACCATTGTGCATACATTGTATTGAAATAAAATTGTATCTGGTCTCGTTTGGTTGGATGCCGTAAATCAATTACATTTGAATGCGATATAAAACCTGCTCATCTCAAATATTATTATTTTTTCAGGAGAGGCATCAGATTCTTTTTGATTTCAAGTGAGGGAAGCAGAGAGCGACTTTTTATTCTTGACCTAATAAATCCGTCTCTTAATTCCTGTGATATTACTGATGCTGATGCATCTGTAACCAACTTCACGCTCTTTCAACGTTCTGTGTGCGAATCGGGTATTGCTCAACTTTGAAACATTTTGTTTCGTACTCAAGCAATTCTTCATCACACAATTTAGAAGTGAGAGGTGGTTCACTGATATCAATCCTATCCCAGAAGATGATGTCTGTCCAATGTGATGCTTTGAAGTTCAATTCTCTACTCTAGATTCTTTGATTTTCCATGTACTTGCTTCCTTACACTTTTTTGTCTGTATTATCCGATCGATTGCAACTTTCTGCAGCTTTTGACCACTATCTGACAGCATTGACAGAAGAATATTTTCTGAGTGAGCAAAATAGGCATTCCGTGATATATATAAGGTTGGACAACTTTTTGTATATCTTGGGGTAACAGGCTGAACCTTTTTATCGCATCAAAGATATGTTTGGGTCCATCAGGCAGATACGGTTTAAATTTTATATTGAACCAGTTAGGACCATAGTTTGTTACTATGAACAGAACAAGGCTACGTAACTCTCTGGAGGGATTCTTTTGGGAGACATAATAACGACATAGTTTGTTAGCTAGAGTTAACCATCTAGAGTTGCTAAGGGGACCAGGCTTGAGTTTCTCTAGGCTTCGTTAACATATCCTTCTCTTATGGCTCCAATTATTCTGAACATGTATTGTTGATCATTACTTAACTCTTCTTGGAGCTCATCTGTGAGAACTGGGATGCTATCGGCCCCATCCGTAATTGGGGAGAACTTTACCACAGGCATCTCATGGCAAGTCCTAAGAGCATTACCAATAGATCCACTGAATGATCTTGGCCCAGTTGTTTTCCCGTCGTATCGCTCAAACAGATGCCTTAAGGGAAGTTTATTTGTATGTAACATACAAATGCTCCATTGCAATGGTCGGTTCAGCTTCTGCTCGATGAAATGGATTATGCTACCTTTAGACCCAGTGTTGACATTCGTAGTGTCGCACCCTATCACCTGGAGATTCTGGTCTAGTGTCACTTCACGAACAACGATTCAGATACATCACTTGCTTTTCCAGATTTAGGGCTCAAATGGTTAAGGTATTCTCCACCAGGCTCACTCAATAGTAAATAATGTTCTTCAACAATTATATCCTGGTACCATTTACCACCTTTATTTGTCTTTACCAACGTCTTAACGTCTTGTCTTTTCTCCCATCAAAATATAAAGCTTTAACATCACCATAACTTTGTGCAGCTTCAACTTGTAATATTTTTCTCAATTTCTGTCTCTCTCTTCTCACCTTACTTCGATCAATAAAAAAGTCACTGTCTTTTTAGGTAATGATACCCAAATCCACCAAAGTAGCTGAAGCAATGGCCGATGCAGCCCTATCTGAAACACCAAATCTGTCGGCTTCCATGGCGAGATTGGGTAAAGGGGCTCTCATTTGAATGTTGGAGCATTCATATTCAAACTCAGTTGTTGAACTTTCTTCGATACTAGAGAGATCAGTATTAGTATCAGGTGAAAGCACATCATCAATGACTACCTTTTCGAATTCTTCATGCATGATTATTTTTCTTCGCTTACTTCCTTGTTGCTCTTTCAACTTTCTTGCATTTCTTTTTGCTATAGATCTTGAAAGGGTAACATCCACACCTCCAATCACCATATTTTGCATAGTCCTCTGATCCTCAAGAAATTCAAGTTCTTCTTTGGGTTTTCTTGATTCTTTTGGACAAACGCAAATAATGTTTTTCTTTACATCCGATTTTCGGCAGCCAAAATCTTGATGCGAAACGAAGTTGCATTTACAGGCACAAATGTCAAAGAGTTCTACCAATGATTTTTTGAACAATTCAATAACCTTCACACTGCTTTTGGATCGAGTTGCGTAACCTTGTCGGTAAAGCGTTTCATCTTGGTAATTATGCATTTTTTACTCATTGAGGGTATTAATGAACGTTTCCACACTTCGACCAATGCTTCTGCTATCGTTTCGAGAATATCATTATTTGTCAATTTTGCAGATGAGCTTTCTTTCTTCAGTAGAAGAAAATATCTCCCAACCTGCATACTAGAGGGTACGACGTTATGTGGCAATTCACTTGGAATTCCGAACGGAAAATGTTGCTTCACCGACTGTCTAGTTAGTAGGGATTTTGCCATATTTAGATCTGAAGTTAAATTTCTACAGAAATATCACATTATGAAAATCTGAAAAAATACAAAACACGGAATTAGTTAAAACAAATTATACACTGGGGAACACAACTTTTGGTGACTTAGATGTTAGACCTGTTTCTGGGTATATTGAGGTCGCTGATTCTAAAAATGACATTAGTTTTTCTCCATCAGCTCTGCTTATCAAGATATGATATATATCTATATACATTTCTATATAATGTATATAATATTATATAATTGCTGACTGGCAATCACTGTTGTTGTCAATTGAATACAAAAGTATGATGAATGTCAGCAAAAATAGTGTATTAACATCAAACAAGCATAAGGTACGAAAAATATTTCTTAAATTCAAACAAGCTTGAGACACGAACGGCAAAAAAAGTTCTTTCATTGAGACATCTCACATAAACCGCGTTTCTGAGATTTCTTGCGATGAGATGTGCCAGGACATTCGCGTTGGATGCTCCAGCAGTAATCTGCCATCATGTGAGTATCCCATCGTCCGCGGTACCGTTCTTCCATGGTCCTTAGTTCTTGGTGAAATCGTTCACCCTGTTCCTCGCTTAGATCACCGAGGTTATCTGGGAAACGATCCAAATGACTGTGGAGGTAATGCAGTTTGATGCTCATTTTACAGCCAAGTTTACAAAAAGAAGAGAGCATATTCTCCACTAGTTGACCGTAGTTATCGGCCTTATAGTTCCCAAGGAAATTCTTCACAACCATACTAAACGATGACCACGCACGTGCCTCAATGTTGTCCATTGAATCTTGGAAACGCGGGTCTTTCATGAGTTCCCGGACTTACGGTCCATCGAAAATACCTGCCTTCAGCTTTTCCATGCTCAGCGCAGGAAATTTTCTACATATGTAGCCAAAACACGTCCCAGCTCTGTTCAAAGCCTTTATAAATTGTTTCATCAAACCTAGTTTGATGTGCAGTGGTGGCAATATGATCCTTTCTCTGTCAACCAAAGCTTCTTTGATGATATTTTTTTCTCCAACCACCATGTTTTCTCTCAGAGGCCACTGTCTTCTCACCCAGTGTTCATCTGTAGCTCTACTGTCCCAGAGACATATAAAGCACGGGTACTTGGTGTACCCGCTCTGCTGGCCCAGGAGAAAATTCACCATCTTCAGATCCACACAGATCACCCATTGGTGGTCTCGGTATGATATCTTTTCTAGGACTAGGGCGACTGTCCCGTGCTCTTCTCTCATACCGACTGAGTGACTAATTGGGATTGATCTGTATCTGTTGCCGTTGTGTAGAAGAACACATTTTAGGCTCCGTTTGGAGCTATCTATGAATAACCGCCATTCACTTGGTGTGTATTCCGATATGCCCATTTTCATCAGCAATCCGCGCACATTGTTGCAGAAAACTAAATCGTTCTCTTTTGAGAAGAAGGGCAGTAAATCCTTTTCTCTGTCGCGATATAACGTGATTTTGGTTCCCGGCAGCAGTAAATTTTTTTCTCCCAGCCTGGAAGCTAACAATTCAGACGATTTCTTCGAAAGACTTAAGTCCCTTATGAGGTCGTTTAATTCGTGTTGACTAAAACCTTCTGCAACTGATGACGGTCCTTCGAAATCACTGTCATTTTGCCCACATATGCTTTCTTTGTCAGTAGCAGATTCATCATCTTGAGGGAGCTCTGGAAGATGGCTGAATGATGGGACAGGTATCTCATCTGAATGTGAAACAGGCCGTCTAGCTGAGTCTATGTCAGGATACGTCCATTTACTCCGGTTACGTCCATTGATGCCCTTTATATTCACCAAACAAAAGTAACAGTCATCACTGTGGTTTCTCTGTTCTCTCCATACCATTGGTATACCAAATTTCAGGCACCTCCTCTTTCCGTTGGTCCATTGCCGCAGATGCTCCGTACACGTTTTACACACAACATGAGGAGCCCATGGCTTATCTTGGTCCCCTAGTTGTACTTTGAAATAGGCAAAATAAGCTTTTTTCACAAAATCAGTATTAGTTTTTCTCTGTTCAATGAACGTGTACTCTCCGCAGATAAAACAAAACACATCTGGATGATTTAAACACTTTCTTCGTGATGAAGCCATGTCAACACCTGTAACAGAAAAGAATTCACGTTAGTACATGTACAATACACATGCAAAACAGCAACATCAGCAAAATCATAACTACAATTTAATTATACAGATGCATTTAGATTTACGAGCAACTCATAATACCGTTCCAGAAGGGTAATAAAGTAGGTAATGACGTATGCAATATCTCAAAAACTAGAGCTGCTAGAACAAAATGGATGATATTTTCTGAATCAGTGGCATGAAAATATCCAGAATAAGGTCTAAAATCTCAGGCACCAAGAAAAATTTTTTTTTTTTGTTCCCCAGTGTTATATATAAGCTCTAAAACTAAAATGTAAACATATTTTACTCAATAGTCTTTGTAGCCACCCATGCTACAATATAAAGCATGCGGCTCCTACCCATATCCCTTATCAGCTATATGCAAGATGTCATTGACCTCGAGTGTGAATATATTTACTCGTTATCATAGTTATAACCAAATAACGCACAATATAACGCGATATCTTCTCTCAAAAACCGATATATAAAAACTAGGGGTCTTTTAAATTATGACTTTCCGCCATTTTGTTTTCGGCGAAAATGCGGCGGGTGGAGGGTCCTAAAAGAAAATATTATCTTTTTAGGACTTCTAGAGGGTCAATACACGAAATCATGAGTGAGGCAAGACGGTTTAATATTTTCACTGGACCCTATTATATATATATATATATACAGGGCATTTCAAAAAGAGTTATATAATTTTAAATGTTTATTTACAAAAAACCAGAAACCTCATGAACGTGAACAAAACATTTTTTGAAAGCTTATGAAATGATATTTTTTTGGCAGTAAGTTTAAGCAAAATTAAGCAAAATGCAGTTAACCCTTTCGCTCACGAATTATGACATAGGGTAAAAAAGAAATTTGCCTTTATGTGTGGTTATATAAGAATCAATATGGTTTATTTTTCAGCTACACGATTGTCTACCCAGTGAGTGAAAGGGTTAAGCATAATGGAGTTAATCAAAATCCTTGTAATTGACGTTCTCGATGTGTGCCCCACGCGGTTCAGATAGGCTTTGATCCTGACTCCTAAGTTCTGTCCAACTTTCCTCCAGGTCTCAGGGGGCATTTCCTGGATGTAGTCTGATACCTTCTGCTTCAGATCGTAAGTGTGGCAGGGCGGTTGGCGTAGACAGTCCTTGACAGCCCCCCAGAACCAGTAGTCCAGAGGGTTCAAGTCTGGGCTATGGGGTGCCCAGTCATGAGCGGTACCCAGGGAAATGAGGCGGTTTCTGAAGAGCTGCCGCAGGAAAGTGGTGGTGTCACCAGCTGTATGCGGGGTGGCACCATCCTGCATAAACCAGGTCATCCTTAAACCAGTAAGGCCCTAGCATTCCACATCTGACATTGAAGGTGCAGAAGCATGTGACCTTAGGCCCTTTCAAGCACCTCTCAGTGATCTCGTCAGGTGGTTTTGCGCCCCAGAAAATGTTATTGTGGTTGTTGATAGCACCGCTCAAATGGAAATGGGCTTCATCACTGAACCAGGTCAGGTTGATCCAGTTTGAGTAGCGCTCCATCCTGTCACTGAGCCAATTGCACATGTCAACTCTCTTTCTCATGTCGTCTTGAGCTAGGGAGCTAGAAATTCCAGAGAACAAATATCAGGATACCACCACCAAAACCTGAAAAAGAAAAGGGTATAGATTAAAAAACAAAGAAATTGCAGGACATTAAAGTTGTATAACTCTTTTTGAAACGCCCTGCATGTGTATATATATATATATATATATATATATATATATATATATATCCTTGTAAGTTCCAGAAATTTTCCACATAGTCTCCATCCTTTTCTACAGCTTTCCTTCACCTCGAAACAAGGACCTTTATTCCTTGCTGGTAAAAGTCGGCTGGGTTCTGCTAGAGCCACCTCTTAACCTCCTTAACAACTTCATCGTCACTCTGAAACTTTCTTCCACGAATAGCATCATTCATTGGCCCAAACAAATGGAAGTCTGAAAGTGCCAGATCCGGGCTGTATGGATGGTGGGGTAACACAGTCAAGCGCATTCTTGTGATGGCCTCTCTTGTTTGCAAACTGTTGTGTGGTCTTGCGTTATCGTGCAAAAGAAAGACGTCTTCCAGTTTTCTCTCCGGTCGAACTCGCTTTATACGTCTCTGGAGTCTCTGTAGGGTAGCAATATATGCAGCTGAGTTGATTGTTTGTCCTTTCTTCATAATGTCCACCACAATCACCCCTTTCATGTTCCAGAAGATTGTGGCCATAACCTTTCCTGCAGAGGGAGCCATTTTGAACTTTTTCTTGCGTGGGGAGTCTGCGTGATGCTACTCCATGGATTAACGTTTTGTTTCAAGTTCAAAGTGGTGTACCCAAGTCTCATCCCCAGTCACAGTTCGTGAAAGGAAGTCATCCCTTTCTGTCTCGTATTGAACCAACGACTCAGAAGCAATTTCTTTTCTTTGGGCTTTGTGATCTTGAGTCAGTTGGCGAGGAACAAACCGTGAACACACTTTTGAGTATCCCAGTTTCTGAATTATGATATTCGTACTTCCTTCACTAATTCGTAGCTCCAGTGATAGGGCCTTGTATGTGACGCGCCGATTTGATCGAATGATGCTGTTAGCACGTTGCACAGTGTGAGATGTCACAGCAGATACCGGGCGACCGCTGCGTGGCTCATCATTGAGGTTGGCTCTCCCTCTCTCCGATGATCTCACACGTTTAGACCAGCGTCCAACTGTGCTTCGATCAACAACAGCATCTCCGTAAACGTTTTGTACACGTTTGTGAATATTTCCAACTGTTTCCTTCTCTGCGGTTAAGAACTCGATAACAGCTCTCTGTTTACGACGCACATCACTGTCAGACGCCATTTTCGACTGCGTTAACCATCTGTTTTGTGCAAGGGCGTTTAAAAGCGGTTTTATACAAGGAGGGGAGGTTCAAACTGGAAAAATCCGGTTATATGAAGCGCAGAAAGTTCAAACTTACGGGCCAAAAGACATTTCAGACACAGAGCTTATTATTTAGCTGAGAAAAAAGGATGGGGAAAAATATATTGAGTGCCCCTAGTATATATATATATATATATATATATATATATATATATATATATATGAAAATTATTTCACGAAAGTAACACGTGAAAAATATTTATGATGAATAAAACCACGAAGGAAAGGAAACACAGAGTGGTGCTCAAGCGCTTTCGTCTAATGACATCCTCAGGAACACTGAAGTAAATAAAGAGTTCAAGACTATATATAGGTTACAAAAAAAAAAAAAATATATATATATAATAAATATAGAAATAAAAATTGTGGGAGCAGCATACAAATTTGTAAGGAAAACTACCAATTTCAGCATATTGCCCGAATTCAACACAAGATCAAATGGATTGTTTACAACCAATTTTATAGATAATGCCTGAATGATATAGAGGTCACCAAAAAAATAAATAAATAAATAAAAATAAATTGGAAAATAAAAATTGTAAGAGGAGCATACAAATTTATATGGGAAAATTACCAAAGTTTTAGCACTCTGCCCTTCTTGTCTAAATCCGTTCTGAACGAATTCAGAACAACGGGATCGAGTTGAAAAAGACCTTTGCTCATGTTAAAGTTATTTGTAAGTTGGATAATAGCAGACTCAAGAATATTTCTATTGACAATGTTGCTAGAGTGAAACAAAACTGAAGCATTATTCCAATCAATACAATGGGATAACTCTGACAAATGGACAAAAAGGGCACTGGACGACTGTCCATTTGTCAGAGTTATCCAATTGTATTGATTGGAATAATGCTTCAGTTTTGTTTCACTCTAGCAACATTGTTAATAGAAATATTCTTGAGTCTGCTATTATCCAACTTACAAATAACTTTAACATGAGCAAAGGTCTTTTTCAACTCGATCCCGTTGTTCTGAATTCGTTCAGAACGGATTTAGACAAGAAGGGCAGAGTGCTAAAACTTTGGTAATTTTCCCATATAAATTTGTATGCTCCTCTTACAATTTTTATTTTCCAATTTATTTTTATTTATTTATTTCTTTTTGTGACCTGTATATCATTCAGGCATTATCTATAAAATTGGTTGTAAACAATCCATTTGATCTTGTGTTGAATTCGGGCAAAGTGCTAAAATTGGTAGTTTTCCTTTCAAATTTGTATGCTGCTCCCACAATTTATATATATATATATATGTGATGAATAAAACCACGAAGGAAAGGAAACACAAAATGGTGCTCAAGCGCTTTCGTCTAATGACATCCTCAGGAACACTGAAGTACATAAAAAGGTTAAGCCTATATATAGGTTACAGAAAGAAAAAAAGAAAAAATAAATAACATACATACACACACACACACATACATATATATATATATATACATACATATCTATATATACAAATACATACATACATACATACATACATATATATATACAATAAACAGAGAAGTAAAAATAATAAAAAATTAAAAATTAAAACCTTAAAGGATTACCAGAGAGGCGTACAGATTTGTAAGGAAAAATATCGATTTTTAGCACAAGATCAAATGGATTATAAAAATACAAATTTATACTGGAACTCTGCCGGGTTTTAACACAATGCTGCCTATGGTCAGGTTTCGATATACAGTATATAAAAAAAAATAAAATGCAAATTAAAAGTTAATCGATTTTTAGCACAAGATCAAATGGATTATAAAAATACAAATTTATACTGGAACTCTGTCCGGGTTTTAACACATTGCAGCCTATGGTCAGGTTTCGATATATATAAAAAAATAAAATGCAAATTAAAAGTTAATAAAGTAGAAGACAAGTTTACCAAAGATTTAATGTTTTACACTTCTTATCTAAATCTGTTTTAAAAGAATTCAACATAACAGGATCGAGTTGAAAAAGACCTTTGCTTATGTTGAAGTTATTTGAAAGTTGGATAATGGCAGACTCAAGAATATTTCTATTAACAATGTTGCTTGAATGGAATAAAACTGAAGCATTATTCCAATCAATACAGTGGGCTAACTCTGACAAATGGACAAAAAGGGCACTGGACAACTGTCCTGTTCTAACGGAATATTGATGCTGTTTTATACGTGTGTGCAAATCCTTTCCCGTCTGACCTATGTAAAAGGAATCACATTGTTTACAACCAATTTTATAGATAATGCCTGAATTATTGGTAGGGCTATTTTTTACTATGATATTTTTCACAATATTGTTATATGAAAATACTACATTAATATCCAAAAGTTTAAGTACATTAGCAATGCCTAAAAAGCCCGGGAAAAATGGAAGTACTAAAATATTTTTTGACAAAGTACGAGTGTTAATATTGACACGATAGAAAGTTCGTTTTGCCTTGTTGAGACAAGATTCCATAAACGCAGATGGATAACACAAATCACTTCCAATACCGTTGATTTTTTCCAATTCGGCATCGATGTATTCCGGACTGGCGATCCTAAGGGCGCGGAGAAACATTGATGAAAATATGGCCTTCTTAGTGGGGGTATCATGTCCCGAGTAACCCTATGCGCCCTATTATTAGCTCGGTGGGCTCTATTACTTATAAACTCTCCAAATGGCTTGTCAAAGTCTTGTCCCCCATTCTCGGAACTATCTCTGATTCACATGTAAAAAATTCCATGGATCTTACGGAAAAATTGAATAATGCACGTACTGAAACTAACGATAAATTGATTAGTTTTGATGTTTGTTCATTGTTTACAAAAGTGCCGATTGACGATATGCTTGACTTTCTCTCCCAAGAATTACATAAGTATGACCTGCCACTACCTTCACACATTGTTTTGGAACTCATTAAGCTTTGCATCAAAGACTGTAAATTCACTTTCAATAACGAGTATTATCAACAAGTTTTTGGGATGGCTATGGGCAACCCCTTATCGCCCCTCCTCTCCAATATTTATATGGAGTTTTTCGAAATTACCTATATTCCGAGAATCCTGGGGGTTGGCATCCCTTGGTTGCGGTACGTCGACGATATTTTGTGTATCTGGCCCATGAATCGTGACCTGGATAGCTTCCTCCTTCAGTTAAATGATCAAGTCCCCTCCATTAAGTTTACTTTAGAAGTTGAGCAAGACAATTCAATCCCATTTTTGGATGTGCGTGTACATAGGGAAAGCCCAGGTTTTAAGTTTAGTATCTATCGGAAAACGACAAACAATTTGTCCTACGTACACTTTTACTCGGGACATGATACCCCCACTAAGAAGGCCATATTTTCATCAATGTTTCTCCGCGCCCTTAGGATCGCCAGTCCGGAATACATCGATGCCGAATTGGAAAAAATCAACGGTATTGGAAGTGATTTGTGTTATCCATCTGCGTTTATGGAATCTTGTCTCAACAAGGCAAAACGAACTTTCTATCGTGTCAATATTAACACTCGTACTTTGTCAAAAAATATTTTAGTACTTCCATTTTTCCCGGGCTTTTTAGGCATTGCTAATGTACTTAAACTTTTGGATATTAATGTAGTATTTTCATATAACAATATTGTGAAAAATATCATAGTAAAAAATAGCCCTACCAATAATTCAGGCATTATCTATAAAATTGGTTGTAAACAATGTGATTCCTTTTACATAGGTCAGACGGGAAAGGATTTGCACGCACGTATAAAACAGCATCAATATTCCGTTAGAACAGGACAGTTGTCCAGTGCCCTTTTTGTCCATTTGTCAGAGTTAGCCCACTGTATTGATTGGAATAATGCTTCAGTTTTATTCCATTCAAGCAACATTGTTAATAGAAATATTCTTGAGTCTGCCATTATCCAACTTTCAAATAACTTCAACATAAGCAAAGGTCTTTTTCAACTCGATCCTGTTATGTTGAATTCTTTTAAAACAGATTTAGATAAGAAGTGTAAAACATTAAATCTTTGGTAAACTTGTCTTCTACTTTATTAACTTTTAATTTGCATTTTATTTTTTTATATATATCGAAACCTGACCATAGGCTGCAATGTGTTAAAACCCGGACAGAGTTCCAGTATAAATTTGTATTTTTATAATCCATTTGATCTTGTGCTAAAAATCGATTAACTTTTAATTTGCATTTTATTTTTTTTTATATATATCGAAACCTGACCATAGGCAGCATTGTGTTAAAACCCGGCAGAGTTCCAGTATAAATTTGTATTTTTATAATCCATTTGATCTTGTGCTAAAAATCGATATTTTTCCTTACAAATCTGTACGCCTCTCTGGTAATCCTTTAAGGTTTTAATTTTTAATTTTTTATTATTTTTACTTCTCTGTTTATTGTATATATATGTATGTATGTATGTATGTATGTATTTGTATATATAGATATGTATGTATATATATATATATATGTATGTGTGTGTGTGTGTATGTATGTTATTTATTTTTTCTTTTTTTCTTTCTGTAACCTATATATAGGCTTAACCTTTTTATGTACTTCAGTGTTCCTGAGGATGTCATTAGACGAAAGCGCTTGAGCACCATTTTGTGTTTCCTTTCCTTCGTGGTTTTATTCATCATAAATATTTTTCACGTGTTACCTTCGTGAAATAATTTTCATATATATATATATATTTTTGGTGCTCTTCCAATATGTGCTCTACCGCGAAACTGTGATCTACCATATTCCAATACGTGCTCTACCGTGAAACTAGCATTATAAGGCTAACTAACGAAAATATCATGACTTAACCTAACCAATCGTTAGGTCAACTATACGCCCTTGACGATTGGTTAGGTTAAGTCGTGATATTTTCGTTAGTTAGCCTTATAAGGCTAACTAACGTACCTGCTTCTAATCCGAATAATCTAAGGTAGATCACGTATTGGAATGTAAATTTTAAGGTAGAGCACATATTGGAAGAGCACCATATTTTTGTTTTGTAACCTATATGTAGTCTTGAACTCTTTATTTACTTCAGTGTTCCTGAGGGATGTCATTAGATGAAAGCGCTTGAGCACCACTCTGTGTTTCCTTTCCTTCGTGGTTTTATTCATCATATATATATATATATATATATATATATATATATATATATATATGCACTTTATAAGGTGTGAGGTGAGAGCTACCGGCCGATAATTCTTGGGCATTGCTTTATTACGACCTTTGAATAAAAGGGCAATGTTCTCATTCTTTAACGGCAGTGGAACTTGTCCTGTATTTTCCTTTTCGCAAAAGTGTTGAAGTATTTTGGGTTATTTTTTGTTTTCTGCTACCTTGTTTTCCTCCTCCTTTGTATTATGTATGAATGTTTGCTTTAGGTCCATTTCTATTTCGCCTAGTTTCCTCTAGTTTGAGTCTCCTTGCATCAGTTTTGCATCTGTGGAGATGTTTTATGGGTTACTTCCGTTTTCTAAATAGTGTCCTGATTTTTCTCTCGAGCTTTGCTACGTTTTCTCTTTTGTCTCTCTGGAACATGCTTCAGTAATATAGGTTTGGTTTCAGACTCCATTATACCTAGTATTTGTTTTGGAGTCCTCTCCTGAAGCAGTAATTCCCAATTTACTTCCTTTAAATCTTTATTTACACTTTCCCAATCTACTTTCTTTGAATTTATGTTTAAGCCTTCAAATATTCCTTCTGCCTCTCTGGGATGCGTTTTCGGACCTCTGGGTGCTAACTTCAACTGTATATCGATTAGGTTATGGTGGGAGAAATTTGTGTGAGTTACCTTTTTATTTATTATTATCTCGTTATTTGTCAAAATTAAATCCAAAACGTTCTCTTTCCTATTGGCTTCACAGATTTCCTAAGGGCGTAATGTTCCATCATATCTAATAGCATTATTGCTTTGGTTCTATTATCTTTTGTAATGTTGCCATGAAACTTCTCAACATATATGACTTCGTCATTTTTCTTCCATGTTATGAATGGGAAATTAAAATCTCCGCAAATTAGAATATTTGTTGCTGAACTTTCAAGTAATTTTAACATGTTTTGTATTTCATTAGAGGCAAATTTGAATTCACCTTTTGTGGTGTTTGGTGGTCTGTAGACGTCCATCGTGGTTAGGTTCAGTTCTTTTACTTCTAATATAATAACTTCGACTGTGCTGTTTGATTTGTTTATCTTCACCTCACATGTGTATGTGTTTTTCACGTAGATACAACACCCTTCCCCTGTCTAGCCACTCTATCTGCTCTGTATATGTTGTAGTCCAGCAACGCTATTTCAGTATTCTTGATGCAGTTTTCACAGTCTTTTTCGCACTTATGTAAGTGTGTTTCCGTTAGGCATATGATATCTATGCTGGTTTCCGGAGCTATATTTTGCAGGTATTGTAATTTTCAGTCTGCATGGTATAGAGGCCTTGTATGTTTGTGTATAATACATTTACCGGGTTTCTAATCTTCGTGTTCGATTTTTTTGAATGATGGTCGTTTCCTGGTCGATGTCGGTTCCTGTTTGGTGTTATTGGTTGGGCCGCTGCATTTGGGAGTATTGGGGTTGCGGCTCAAGATACCACTGTGATTGTTGTATTATTGGTGGGTGGTGCTGAATAGAAGGGTGATGTGCGTAATGTTGTGGTGCATATATTTGCGGCGTTCTGTCTTTCCTTGTTAGAAGGGCAAGCTGTGCTTTTATTATTCTCATTTCTTCAAAAAAATATGTTTCATTACTCTTGTTATTACTTCTATGTCGAATATGGTCTGTTCTTTCCCTTTCTCTTCTTTGCGTACTCTTTATGTGAAAATACGGGCACTCTATGTTCAGGCATTTTTTTCCCATCTAGGACGTTTTGGCGCCGACATTTTGGCGCCGGACGTTTTGGCGCCGCCGTTTGGGCGCCATCGTTTGGGCGCGGAGCCGGTTTGGCGCCGCCGTTAATTAGTATTAAGTATTAAGTAGTAATATTTGGTTATTAACCTGAAGTGCTGTCTGTCTTTTCAGATAAGTTGTGTTGTTGCCCTTAATAGCATAAATGTCTGAAAATATATCAAGTAAGAAAGGGAAACAGAAGTTTTCACATAATGGATATTTGTATGTGTTTGATAAATGTAGCAAGCGCGACCCTTCGTTACTTTTTTGGCGGTGCGAGCAAAAGAGTCAGTGTATTATGAGGTGTACTGTATATATAATATGGGTACTTTTCCGTTATCTGCCCTAGTGACGATTGGTTAGGTTCAGTCATGATATTTTCGTTAAAACTAACAAAAATATCACAACTTAACCTAACCAATCGTCACTGCCCGGTTAGGTCAACTGTACGCCCTTGACGATTGGTTAGGTTAAGTCGTGATATTTTCGTTAGTTTTAACAAAAATATCACGACTTAACCTAGCCAATCGTCAAGGGGGCAGATAACGGAAAAGTACCCATATTATATATACACCTTATAATACATTGACTCTTTTGCTCGCACCGCCAAAAAAGTAACGAAGGGTCGCGCTTGCTACATTTATCAAACACATACAAATATCCATTATGTGAAAACTTCTGTTTCCCTTTCTTACTTGATATATTTTCAGACATTTATGCTATTAAGGGCAACAACACAACTTATCTGAAAAGACAGACAGCACTTCAGGTTAATAACCAAGTATTACTACTTAATACTTAATACTAATTAACGGCGGCGCCAAACCGGCTCCGCGCCCAAACGGCGGCGCCCAAACGGTGGCACCCAAACTGCGGCGCCAAAACGTCGGCGCCAGAACGTCGGCGCCAAAACGTCCCATTCCGATTTTTTTTCCGTAATTGACTGTCTGCACATACGAGGGTGAAAAAGTTGCAGTTTGGTCCGTACCTGCATTTTCCATTCCTCATCATATAGAAGCATTTTGGGGGGTGATTATATATGCAGTCTGAGCCATATTTGCGCGAACCTGTTTTATAATATTCGCATATGGCTCGTCGTTTAAATTCCCTCCGAGTCTTATGTGATTCAATTTCCTTCTTCTGCTCCGCCACCACTTCTTCCCTACTCAGTTGGTTTTTTTTTTCTTCGGCGTGTATTTCGTATCTCTCTCTTTTGCCGTGGGTATTTCTTTATCAGAGGCTGCTTTCGCCGCCCCTTGTAGTGTGTTGTCCACCTTATTTTCGTTTTCGGTTGTGCGTTTTCTGTTGTTTCCTGGTTTTCTGTCGGTAAAACTGCTGTACTTGATTCTTCTATTTCAACATTGTGTATTCCCCTTTGTACTAATTCCTATTGTTTTCTCTGCACTTTACGCACAAGAAACCATAAAGGCCTATGATTTTGTTATTTATTTTATTTATCATTTTCCTGTCTTTTCTATTTAAGTTCATGCATTCGTAGTGTTTGAAGGTATTGCACAGAATGCATTTTAACCCCGAGGTCTGGTCTGCTTCATTTTTGCAATCACAGAACTGATATGCAGCGCATTTCATTAAACATGATCCGGTTGTATTCAGTTTTCTGGATTTACGGCAATTTATACATTTATTCGTAATTTTTGTCATTCTTTCCTTTATTTTCTTTTCTTCTCGCTTCTCAAATTTCTCTCAATGACTCGAACTTCGTTTTATGTATGGCTCTTCCAAATTGTGTCTGACCTTTTTCCCCTTTATAGGCCAAATGTACAAATCTCAGGAGCTGTTTTTCCGTTCGAAGTGTTTTCAATTTATGTTTCAATTGATGTAGTTTTTCTTTGTGCAAGCTATATGCCACCGGCTTTCACTTAATAAATTATTATCGCGAATTCATTGGTATTTAATACACACACCCTGGTATAAGATAGAATTTAATGCTCAACTTATAAACACTAGTTATATCGATATTACATAAAGCGGAAACAAAACGTCGTACACCACGACGTAGAAACACACTATATATATATATATATATATATATATATATATATATATATATATATATATATATATATATATATATATATATATATAAAATGTTATAATGTTATGTTATAATGTTTCAGACCAGCAAAGACACTAGGATCCACTCATGGTTGGTCCACTTAACCGTGGGTGTAGCTGTGTATTGCGCATGTCCTCCTTGGTGATAGAGGGGACTTACAATTTTACGTGGGTTCCGAACCACAAAAACCTTAATTTTACTACCTTAAACTATACCCAATCTATCAACATATGCGTCTAATCGATTTTTAAACATGTTTATAGACGTGGTACTAATTACTTCTACTAGCAAACTATTCCACCTATTTACTATACTATGCCTAAAAAAATTTTTGGCAACAGCTGTCTCGAACCTTCCACGTGTCAACTTACATCCATTATTTCTAGTTCTACTATATTGTGATATTTCGAAAAAGCTATCTCTATTCATGTTACCGAACCCATTCGTAATTTTAAAAAAATGGATTAGATCACCACTTAGCCCCCCTAGTCTCGATCCCTAGTCTCGAGTGTAGTAAATTTTAACTCCTTAAGCCTATCCTCTAGGGTTTCTCCTTATATGCAGCTTTCTTCATCCCATGAAATCCCGGGAATTCCCGGAAAAATGAAGCCAATTCCCGGGATCCCGGGAAATCCAGGAAATGGTTGTGTACAGTATATTTTAGAGAACGGTAATTTTTTTTATTGTTCAGTGATAAAATACCCTTTTAGAATTGGGATAACCAATTACTTATGCCTAGATGACCACTTTTGCATTGTAATACTTGAATTGAGTTTACCAATCGGTGGTAGCTATTTATTATTTATTAAACATAATATTTATCATGCTATTCATCTGCAGGGGACAAATAAAAGGCTAAAATATTATATTCCTTTAATTATAATTATGTGCATTTGCAAATAAAAAAAGAAAAAGAAAAAGAAACTTCATTAAAAAAAAATTTATACCTTTTATCTCAACATATTTTATCTTAAAATATTTAGCCAATAAGAAAAAATAAAAATAAAATAAACTTCACTAGAAAAAATAATTTCATCCTTTTATCTTAAAATATTTTATCTTAAAATATTTATCTTAAAATATTTAAAGAGTCAATCAACATTTTTAAAATAGCTTCTCAACAAACATAGACAATCGATACTTCTATCACTAAGACGAGTTCTCAACTTGGTGATAAATAAACCTGCTGCAGAAAAGGTTCTTTCTGATTCAACAGAGGTTGGCGGAATAGTTTTCAGTGCATCAAATAAATTCATGATGTTTGAAGTTCTGTTCCCTATTGTCTCGAATAACTGCAGTTCTTGCTTCAAGTGCTTGCTTAAACTCTGAGCAAGATGAGTTGCCTGCGATCGCTAGATAATATACTGAGACTCGGTTCCTTGTATTATACGCAGCGCTAGCGACATTCCCTCGGCCAGTTTTTGGCATACGGGCCCACTTTTAGATTGCTCTAAGTTGCTGATGCTAGTAGGTGTTCATTTAAGAAAGCAGAAAAGTAGAATAAAATGTGGTAAATATTATGCAGTTTTCTTTAATTCTACCCAAGAGCCTTCTAATAACAAAAGAAAAACAAATAAATCAATAAAATATAAATTAAGTGATTTTAAAATTTCGGGATTTCCCGGGATATTTGTCCAATTTCCAGGATTTTCAAATCCAATAAAAACAGTCGGGATCCCGTGATTCCGGGGATCCCGGGATCCGGGGAAAGAAACCCTACTATCCTCGTACAACTTCGACCAAAGAGACGGAATCATCTTCGTTGCTCGTCAGTAGTATGATCGCAAAAGGAGAGAGTGCAATGCCATTGCAAATGTTGGTCAATGTTGCAAAAGGGGGAGGGGAAGGGGAATGTTGCAAGAGGTTATGCAACAAAGGGGAGGGGAAGGGGAATGTTGCAAGGGGTTATGCAACAAGGGGGGTTGTGCCCCAAGCTTCAATGAAGGGGAACTACCCCAGCTTGCTGGGGGAGTCCACTTAACCTCTTTGGGGAGAAGACGGGACGGCCTCACATTCCCAAAGGGAAACATAACCTAAACCTTAACAAAGAAGGATATAGGAGTGTTCGCCTGGCTCCTGCCAGACGCATATCGAGAGTTCATCCCAGCGCCCGCTGTCTTATAAGATCCTAATCAGCCAGTTGGCTTAGAAGGCTTTTTAGAAGGCGTAAATGGCTTGTTCAGGTGTACATTATTAGGGTTGAGTTGTCAGGTTGCGCTATTTATTTAATTAAAGCATATAATATTGACAGTTGGCTTTCAGCCAGTTGGCTTAATCCGCCAGTTGACGTAGAAGACCTAGAAGATAGGTTTATATATTAATTAACTTTTCAGCTGCCAGATTGCGCTACTCAGATATTTTTCACAGTTGGTTTAGAAATCCGTCTGTCGGTTTAGAAGGCCTAACCTGCCATTTGGTATAGATATAATTAGATAATACTATCGTTTATATACACAACCAAAAGAATTAAATAAAACACCATTACATCATTCTGTTTATTTAGACGAATTATTGGAATCAATTTCACGAAATATTTAGAAAATAAAGATACAATCCTCTATAAACGAGGAATATATGCAATAAAAATTAATAATAATATAAGAAATACGAACGACGAATATATATATAATAAAAAAAATAATATACAAGACGATGGAGTATAACCATCAATTTATAAGTACATGAGAAATATATATATATATAATATATATATATATATAGTTATATTAAATAATTAAATATATTGAAAATAAAAAATAATAATATACAAAACGACGGAGTATAATGACCAACATATTAGTACAGGAAAAATATATATACATATATATATATATACATATATTTATATTAAATAATTACATATATTGAAAATAAATATACATCAAAATACTTTATATTCTACTGCGCTTAACTAAAACACTAAACTCGCACGTAATCGAGTCTATAGTCACATCATTATTGCTTTGCATTACGCAGTAAATACGATTTAACATTATTTCACCGCTCAAGGTGTGCGGGCTCCTATACTAGATGCAACTGGCCTTTATATCGCTTAGTACTATTTTTGTGCCCACTTGACATTCGGGTGGCAAGTTATCTTTAAATACGGATAGAATACAAGCTAAAGCACGCACAAAGAGGGTATCGTTAGCCACCACATCATTATTAAATACAAGTTTATAGACACTCCTTTCCAATCGAGGGTTTTTTCTTACCGACCCGAGCTTTTCAATAGTGAGCTCTTCTTCATAACGCGTAGCGAAAATTGAAATAATCTTCCAAGTCGTAACGACAGCTGCTCATTATATGGAGATACAATTCGTCAGGGTGAACAGTGTAGGCGAGCTCTGCCTTGTACCGCTCAAGTCCTTTGTAAGAAAGTTCATGATATTTCGAAGAATCTAAACCTTTTAAATAAGCATCCAGCTCTAGACCATTCTCGCCTTGTTCATTCCTACAATCGATAAATCCGTCGAGCAGAGCGGTGTATGCGTATTCAAGAACAGTGTCAAAATAAATCATATCCGTAACACGCGCGTCTAATATAGGCTTCAGCTTGCGGAATCCGACGATTTCAAACATTATGTCGAGGATTAATCGGTTTCGCGTGGGGAAAAGAACGTTATTATCAGATGCATTCTTCGTATATCAATGCATAGCTGATCGTTATTTATACACAACCTACAAACAATGACATATGAGGGGGCTATCACTAATCTGTTCTCTTCTTGTACCTACACCTGCTGGTGTTTTATAACGGTCCTCACCCCACTTCTTAACTATCACGAAGACTCTGTTTATCTCCTGAACACTTAAATAAATAACAGTGTTTAACAGAGTTTGCTTGCCTGCAAGTCGTTTCAAGTACATAGTTAATGACACCGGTTTCACGCCTGAACACGCGCAATGACTTCGTCACGGACACGTCGTACGCGGCATTGAGAATACTTCTCAAAGGAAGTTCCATCGTATTTGAGGAGTGCACGTCCAGTCGGTTCAAGCTCTGAGATGACAATGAGCCACGTGTGGGCGGATCGGCTCGAAGAGGGAGCGCGTCACACCATAAGCTGATGAATTGTGTACGGATTTGTTCTCGCATGAATCACGTGAGTACTTGTACCCATTATACCGGCTGATTTTCCGACACATGGGGTATTTTCAGGTTTTGGTCCTATTGATACAAATGAGTCAGCGTATGCACCATCACCATACTCAGCCTTGATCTCATCAGTTAACTCTCCGAGGAATTCCCCAATAGGAGGCATGTATTCACCCTCCCCCGCTGTGAATATTACGCTATCTGTGTCAGCGTACAGCACCCTCCGCCCAAGACAGTGCAGTAGTCCCTAAAGCTTGAGGCTGGTGTAAGCCGTTGTGAAGATGGCTACAGGTATGTTTGTAACCCGTGAGGTATCTGTGGCCAGTTCGGTGATGTACTTTATTATGTAAGTATTATCTACATTCACGATCTCCATAACCTCTTTATCGGGAGCGTTGGCATAATCCCAGACTTCACAATAACTTTTTGCCAAATGGACGTTCCCTTTGCCAGTATTCTGTGCAAATTTCCCCAAAGACTGTTTAGACACAACTTTGCACTAAAGCGCTTGCCAGGATTCTTAACAAGTTTGGATCGATCAAGCTGTATGCCTTCATGGGCGCTAGGGTGGATCACTTTTCACTTTTTTTTTAAAATTATAGCTGGTCAAAGTTTTTCCCATGGTTTGGTTCAGTGGAAGTACACTGACACCATTTTTACCAAAATCGATCAATATTTAGGGGTCGCGCATCGACCTTGAAAATTTCAATTTTGGAAATTTGGCCAAATTGACAATTGTTTACTGAATAAAGATAAATCATCAAATGACCATATTTTCTGAATCCTCTCAGTGAAAGAAATCCTCTCAGATACTTACCAAGTTGATCGGACAAGTGGTTTAGAAGTTACACTCACCTAGAAATAACATTAAAATTTAAAATACCGTATTTGTCCCCCGTTATGGACGTAATCATAGCATCAGTAGCTGGCGCATCCTAAAATCCCAATTACACACACACGCTATGTCTATGACCAATATTTTTACTAATCACAGTTTGCTTTTTACAGATCAACTGTGTCAATTGATTCTTGTTTGATAAGTCTAGACTTTAGTACAATGGATAAACTGTTAACAACCAGGAGTGGGAAGACTCTGAAAGTTACTTATTCTGGAAAAGAGAAAGCAGCAACAACAGCACCACCTTCTCTAAGGTCAGCCACGGACGTCTTCTTAATTGGTCAGCCATCTTCCTCGATCGGTGGTGCCAAATTGCCAACCACCCATCAAGTTCTCCAGTACTTCTTCTATGCCAAGCAGGAAACTACTGACAGGAAGGCCGCCGTAAAAGACACGGTGGCCAATGTTCTGGCATTTTGGAACATGGCACGTATAAAGACGATCACGAGGCGTAACTGCGAAAGAAAACTGGAGTTACTGTGGGAAGAGTGGCGCTCGCTGCAGAAGAGCAAGATGAGAGACAGTGACGCGGGAAAAGGCAGGGAGAAGTTTTCAGAAAATCTGAACAAGCTCTGGGACATCGGAGCTCCCGATGCTATTGAAGAGATACAGAAAAGTCGACTGCTCTCAGACAACAACAAACAAGAAGATATTAAATTTTATGAGGATCAACGGGGCCTGCGCCAGGCAACAATGAGTGGGAATGATAAAGTGTTCGTTGTCAAGAGAAAACGGCAACTCTCAAGACAACAATCTCGTGATGAGCCAGGCACCTCAAAAACGAAATTAGGAACCGAAGCTGAGAGCGACGATGAATCTATAGAAAGCAGATCATCGAGCAACTCCGAATCACAGCTAGAACCACCATACCGACAGCCGAGAGAATCAACTGTATCAATCAGCCTTCCTCACCGCATCCTCAATGCACCGGCTGTTATTGAAGTGGCTGATCGCTTCCGGATGTCCAATAATCAGGTGTGTATATATCAGTAATGATCTTTCCTTGACAAAGATATAATAGACGTAACGACGGAAAATTTAGTGATTATTTTGTCACATAAAAACCATACGCATCCTTGTCAATTTCCTTTCAATTTCGCACATAGGTGGCAAGTGTCGTGGCGGCAGTCCTACGTTCGGCAGATCCGCCCGCAGACCTGGACAAATTCAGTATCTCGAAGGACACGTCTCGCCGTGGAAGAGTGGCACATCGTTGTGAAGTGTCGACAGCTGTGCAGAAATCCTTCGTATCTCCGAGGCATGCTGTCGTCCACTGGGACGGTAAAGTAATCAAGGTCAGTTTTGCCCTCACCGTGGACGACAGTGAATTAACATGTTCCAGTGACGACAGTGGATTGACATATTCCAGTGGACGATAATGGATTGGCATGTATGACATACGTTTCAGGACTCTCTTGGATCATTGGAGCACCGCCAGGCGATTCTCATCTCCGGAGCTCCCCAATGCACAGAAGGAAAGTTGCTGGCCGTTCCGACTGTTGCTGACGGCACCGGTCTGTCCCAGGCCCAGGCGACCTTTCGTGCTCTCAAAGACTGGGGATGCGAGAACAACGTGATTGGACTGTGCTTCGACACAACTTCCTCCAATACGGGGAGGGTGCAGGGTGCGGTGGTCCGGCTGGAGAACATGCTTGGTAAACCGCTCTTCCAGCTGGGCTGTCGCCATCACGTTATGGAGCTCATCGTGGGGGCAGTGGTCATCACCGCGTTTGGAAGAACCACAGCACCAACTGAACCTTTGTTCCAGTATCTGAGGAGAAGGTGAATTTCAAGTCTAAGGCGCATTTGTTTTCTCCAATGATTTTTTGCCTTCAGAGCAATTGAGATATCAGCGTCCTTCTACTAATGATGTTAATAGCAGTCGAAAAGGGAAACTTCAGTCGTTTTCATGCAATATTTTCATAACTCCCCTTTCAGGTGGGACAAGCTCGACCTCTCGACTTATCGCGAGCTGGAGATCGAGCATTTGGCGGAGGTGACGTGGCTGATGGAGCTCCGAGATGAGGCAGTCAAGTTCCTCGGCACCGCTTCTGGTCTTGTCAGAGAAGACTACCGAGAAGTGGCGGAGATTACACTCCTGGTACTCGGGGCCCAGCCACGTCGTGGCACACACTTCATGCGCCCAGGAGCCTACCATCATGCGAGGTGGATGGCCAAGGTTGGTATTTTGAATTAGAAGTTAAATATTGTATTGCCTTCTGCAAACAGCCATTTGAAGTCCCTACCAGAAAAAAATAAGATAAATAATTTACCATTAAACAAACTTATATGGAGTGGTATCGGTATTTATACATCACAGTGCGTATTCGTTTCAGATCATCTACTACACGAAGCTCCTGATGTTCAGCGGTCAGCTGGAGTTCGACGACGAGCTGGTACAGAAACTTCAGAGAGTGGTACTATTTACTGCACTCCTCTACGCACCTGCCTGGCTGGCGGCTCCTGTCGCAGCTGATGCCCCGCTGAATGACCTTGTGTTGTACCAGCGTCTTCTGCAGTACAGGGCTGTGGATCGCGAGATTGCAGAGGCTTCACTGGCAGTGATCAGGCGGCACTTGTGGTATCTGAGGCCTCAGACCGTCGTTTTCGCCCTCTGCAGTGACAAAGTGGAAGACACTGTGAAGCACGAGATGGCAAAGAAGCTGTGCCGCCTCGCTGTGCCCGAGGACTTCACGTATGACAACGTCTCGGTTGATGACACGACGCGCCTTCCGGACCTGATCGATGAGTCATCGTGGTTCGTGTTCACAGGCCTGCAGGTGTGCGCGTCTACGTGGCTCACTCTGCCGGTGAATAAGTGGGATCAAGATAAGAACTACTGTGATCTGAAGAATGTCATCTCGCATCTGAAAGTTACCAACGACGTGGCAGAGAGAGGGATAAAACTGATAGAAGATTACGCGAACACTGTCACAAAAGACGAGTCACAGCTGCAGGGTCTTCTTCAGCTCGTGGAAAAGAGCCGGAAAGAACTCGGTGACTTCAAGAAGTCGTCACTTGCCAAGATGACGTAGCGCAGAGGGAAAGGGAGTTAGCAGAGAGAGTACATGGCGCACGCCTTAAGATGACGTGTGTTCTAACCACGATTCATACAGTTTTTGAACCTAGTTAGGGGCACCGGAGTAAGTGCCTTTAGTGATATCGGTAAACCGTTTTAATACAAAATACATTTGATCTTTCCTTATTCGTTTTATCTTATCCTAAAAAGCAGACAACGGCAGACAGTATATGGAGGTACGGGACAAATACGGTATTTTAAATTTTAATGCTATCTCAAGGTGAGTATAACTTCTAAACCACTTGTCCTATCAACTTGGTAAGTATCTGAGAGGATTTCTTTCACTGAGTGGATTCAGAAAATATGGTCATTTGATGATTTATCTTTATTCAGTAAAAAATTGTCAATTTGGCCAAATTTCCAAAATTGAAATTTTCAAGGTCGATGCGCGACCCCTAAATATTGATCGATTTTGGTAAAAATGGTGCCAGTGTACTTCCACTGAACCAAATCATGGGAAAAACTTTGACCAGCTATAATTTTTAAAAAAAAGTGAAAAGTGATCCACCCTAATGGACACGGTAACACTGAATATAAGCCGTTTTTTCATCTTCTACCTTATCCTTCAAAAAAGCCTTTATATATGGCGTGAAAAGGTTGGGTAGCTTCTGAAACCTCCACACCTCAGGTATCTTCAATATTCTGTACCCATGGCGAACGGCTAGGCCCAGCTCAAGGCTTGTACATACACAATACACCTCTGAGCTTACGCTGGTTGGTTGTATGATTACAATCACCGTTGTTCTCCACTGCGCACTTCACGAGCAAGGGAAACATGACCTTGTGATCTATAACGACGGGTAAGATGAGCATCCATAAATGGCTAGCGTGGAGCACGTCTACGAAAGAGAGTCCAAAGTAACGCTCACTCAAATTAGCTGAGAACTCCTCGATGGTTGGGATGGCGAGACCCACTAGGTTTTCAGGAGCACCTCCGGGGTACGGATTGTTCTTCATCACGTAGGGATATAAAGAACAGAAGTCGTAGTAATGGAGTTTCTCACCCTCCGTAGGCGGAAAGTATAGCTTGAATGGATTTGTAAGTCCGCCGAACAAGCTATCGCCGTATTTGAGAGGATTCATCACCATTGAACGCTTGATGGCCCTTATTTCTTCAAGGTACTGGTCATATGTTTCCAACCGTGCATCATACTCATGCTCCCACACGATCTTGTGAGTGAAATGTGAGCCTACAAGTTGATCGCGTTTACGGGTCCATGCGAGGCTGTCGGCGGGGATCTTCCATGGATGTCCTCTGTGACGGCACACTCAGGGCGTGGGCATCCATGCCACCAGCAGCCGTTAAAGGAGTACACCTTCTTCTCACCAGTGGTTGGATCCTCACTTAGACCATCAACCCAAAAAACACGACCATTGACCTCAATGGGTACTTTCCCCGTGTTGCGGCCGACTATGAGCCAGTAAAAAGCCTTGTGCCCATAACTGCGGTGATTATTTCTGTGAATGACGGCTAAGGTGTCTTTAGGCATGAAGTTATTCTTGAACACCGTAAAACATAATGAGGCGATCATGGTTGCGAACTGCAGCGGATCGCATTTCAAACGGGCTATGTACATTCTTCTAAAGGCCTGGAACCATACTCTAAGCACGCGCACATTATTCATGCAATAACGTTCACATTCATCAGCTATACTATATGGACTAGCTTCATTAAAACTGTTGTAGTAGCGGTCAAAATCTTCACGCTCACTATCACTGATGTTGGTGTAGTTAAAATAATGATTGGGTGAAGGTAGTCCTACGTAATTCAAAGTTTCGTTAGTGAGAAGTGTATGAGGGAAATACCCATTTGAAACTTCCGCGGCTACGCCCATAAACTTGGGTAGCTTTGTAAATTTACAAGGTGTGACAGCAGGGTGTCTTTAAACTGTACATTACCTCTTATCTGCATCTGTATTAGTTTGTTGCCTCTTTTCAAGGGATCACCTGTAAATATCTCAAATGACTCATGTTCAAGCAACTCCTTATAAAGGAACTGTGTCAAATTTTGCTCCGTCATGGGCAAGAATATACACAGTCATTTTTTTGAACTTGTCCGCTAAATTGACAATATAAGATTTAGGCGTACGCGTATCTAAGGATTTAAAAGTTAGGAACCAGTGCCTGGAGATTTGCGCGAAAGCGAATAGGATGTTAGGCTTCATAGCGCGTAATTTCGAATCTAAATCTAAGAATATTATATTGCCCCTTTACATGTCTCTAGTTAGGCCTCATTTAGAATATGCCGTTCAGTTTTGGTGCCCGTATTTGCGTAAGGATATTCATAGGTTAGAAAGGGTTGAACGTCGTGCCACGAAACTAATTCCGTCGTTGCGAACAAGTCTTATGAAGATAGGATTAAAGAGTTAGACTTGCATTCACTCGAAACTAGGAGATTAAGGGGGGAGCTTATTGAAGTTTTCAAACTCGTTAATAACATCGATAACGTAAATTTTGACAAACTGTTCACTTTCGATAATAGCAATACTCGTAATAACGGATTTAAGTTGCGTGGCAGACGTTTCATTACTAATATCGCTAAAAAATTCTTTACGTTGAAAGTAATTGATAAATAGAATAATCTTCCCGCGCCCGTCGTGAATTCTACCAGCATTAATGTGTTTAAGAACCGTTTAGATAGGCATTTTAAAAATATTAACGTTGTTTAATATAATAATAAAACAATCACCCTTCTCCCTCTGAGCCTTCCCCTTCTCCCTCTGAGCCTTCCCCTTTTCCCTCTGAGCTTCCCCCTTCTCCCTCTGAGCCTTCCCCTTTTTCCTCTGAGCCTCCCCTTTTTCCTCTGAGCCTCCCTTTTCCCTCTGAGCCTCCCTCTTTTCCCTCTGAGCCTCCCTCTTTTCCCTCTGAGCCTCCCCCTTTTCCCACTGAGCCTCCCCCTTTTCCCTCTGAGCCTCCCCCTTTTCCCTCTGAGCCTCCCCTTTTCCCTCTGAGCCTCCCCTTTTCCCACTGAACCTCCCCCTTTTCCCTCTGAGCCTCACCCTTTTCCCTCTGAGCCTCCCCTTTTCCCTCTGAGCCTCACCCTGTTCTCTCTGAGCCTCACCGTTTTCCCTCTGAGCCTCCCCCTTTTCCCTCTGAGCCCCACTTTTTCCCTCTCCCTCGTTAAAGTTGTTAACGTTGTTTAATAAAATAATACAATTAGCAACAGGAGCTCTGGGGTTGGTGATCAAGGATGAGTCTGTTGACGATAATGCCAGCTTGTGACATGCCAGCGTGTGATGCCAGCAAAAAAAAAATAGACTAACACGAACTTAGATGTAGGTCGTAACATAAACTAACCCACTTTTTGTTATTCTTTATACATTTTTTTTCTCTCTCTCCCTATTTGCATATCTGTAACTCTCTTCGTTGCATGTCTGTAGTTTGCATGGTATGATAGTGTTTGAGTTAAGAATGTGTTGCCTGGTTTGTAATGCGTTCTTATTTTACTTCTTTTCATCTTCCACTCTTTTCCAGCAGAGTGGGCTGCATCCTCTACCTCCCTATGAAGTGGAGGACTGGTCTGCAACAGCTAGAAGTATTCTCTTCAACTATTTTTCCGACTTGTCGGCAGTGGCCGACGGATGGTGATGGTGTTTTTCTTTCTCTCTTTTTGAATGAATTTTAACCCACGAGTGATAGGTTTTGCTACTTAACCCCTTATTCTCTTCCTTTAACCCTTTACTTTCTTCTTTCTCTCGGGCTAACCTTAGAGTGGATCTTAGGGTCTTTGTTAGCCTTAGCTTCTGTAGATCTGTAGATCTGAAAGAGTTTCACAGGGCTCTCGTGTGCAAGCGTTTTAAGAACGTTTGTCCGTTTACCACATTTGTGACACTCATCACACTCGATCTCCATGCACTCATCACAGATAGTCTGGCTTACGAGTAAATGTGGAATAACCTCTTTGGTTTCAACGTTCGTTTCTGTTTCTATATCGTAGTACACGGTTATACAAGGGCTATTTTTAGTCTTAGCATCTTCCATATTAGCATCTTTCATATAACATACAGTACATGCTTCACTCCATCCGCCTTATATTTTTCATGACATGTAGAACAGTGAATTTCATTGCATTTATGCACAAACTTACCCCAATTATCCATCATATGAAGCATGCCGCATTCACAGATTCTCATTTTCTTGCAAGTGCCAACTGATTTATGGAGCTCAAAACATTTATTATTGAAAAATGTACGTCTACACGCATTACATTCCCTCTTCTCGGTTTCAACTACACGACTTTTACATTTGGGGCTTTTACACTGCTCACATACCATGTAGCACTCTTTACAATGTTTCACTATCATCCGCGAACTCGAGACATCCCTTCCACAAATCATGATGCCTTCCATATTTTCTACTTTTATCATAACTAGTGTAAAGAGTCGTTATATTACGGATGGAGAAATACGATGTTCCTGACAATCATAAAATAAGTAGAGGTCTTGTACGGTCTCTCACACAGCTTTTAAAAACACACAACCCTACGATGATCATCCATTCTAAATACGACCATACGAACATTCATTTCATGCTCTACCCTTCTTAGCACTTTAGGACCCATATTATACTCAAACTCAAGCTTGCAAGCTTTCAAGCTTGTCCATGTATTTAGCACAGTGAACATATGATCTAAGACTATTGCTAGAAAGCCCCAGCCACGATCGACATTTAAATGCTTTCTGTAAATAACCTGACATTTTAAATTAAGCGTATAAGGTGTGGCACTGTGACCCGCAACCAGGAATACTCTGTCAATCTATCGTGAAGTTGTCCATGTTGAAGGCTGTACTACTTTCAGAGACCTGCATTATACGACCCAAGATATATTTTATGTCTACTGTTGCCAAGCGTCTGAATGGTATTACTACCCAAAAATCATCTACATCCCCGTCATCTGAACCGAACCTGAAGGACAACCTCCTCCGGACTTCACGTTCGTCGCGGTTCTGAAGGGCAAACTCCACAATACCTTCAACTACGCGTCGCAGTCCAACACCGTTGCTATACATGGATCCAGGGTCAACCCTGACCAAGTACCGATTTCTAGTCAGGGCAGGGGTGGGGGTAGCGGTGTGCACCAACTAGAATGTTATACCTTCCTCCACAGTACGAGAAGCTGCTGCTGCTGGTGTGGAGGAAGTACCCGGAGTTGAACAGGAATAAGGGGGTATATTTGAGGAAGGTACTATTGTGGGAGCTGTGTCGTAAGACGTAGAGGGTTGGGGCTCTATTACTTGGGGTCTAATAACCGGTGCAACCGTGGCGCGCTTCATACCTGACGTGGAGGGTTCTTCATCATGCTTCCGATTTGAATTGCCGCGTGCTACACATGTCGCTGGTGAGGGTTCGCCAGCGGGGATGGAGTTTGTAGCTACGCGGTCATAGGGGCTATCTGTAATATCACTGATGGGAGGTTGTACATCGCTGTCATTCACGGTTCTGTGGGAGAAGAAAAACAAGAATATAAGGAGCAGCACTTAAATTTTGTTATATTTTGTAAATGACCCACTTAGGGGTGTGACGTGTTGGAGATGGAATCTATAGAAAAATTTAGGTTCACAAGCCCCTCCACATGTATTATATCTGGCCCTACAGTATATGGTAAAACTGTGTTTATGCTTAAAATCATTAAAGATAAAGGGGAGATGCTCTCAAAATTTGTGCATAAAGTTATATGGTATTCTTCATCAATCAGAATCTATTTTAAAAAAATAGATACATGCGCGATGTGTCGTTAAATACACAATATCTAGTCTTATTCGCACAACGTAGAGATGTTTCACAAATTGGGGTATTAGCCAATCAATGTTCTCGAATCAGCGTAAGGAATTTTGGAGGTTTATAAAGAAGCCATAAGTCAGCGTTACGGATATTTGCTTTGTGACCTTCACCCGCGAAACACATTTAGAGTACTTCTAAGAACGAATATATTCTCAAATGAGCCTGAAACGGTATATATTCCAGAATGACAAATAGGTTGAAGAAATATCGTGAATTAATAAAATTCTATAAACATATCGACTCCAACTTTTTAAAATGCATCTGTGAAATCCCTCTTAATGTTATAAAAAGTAATGTGCCAATGAAACTCCCTCAGAAGGCTCGTTTACGTCGTTACAAGAACATAATACGTGTGCTATCTTGTAAAAGTCAAACTGTAGGCAGAGCGAGGACAGCGCTGAGCATGGCGACATAGGACCAGGGCCCGACGTTAAAGATGACCAACCAAACAATAACGGAACGCAACACATCGAGCATGTATTAAAAAGCAGTCTCCCACATACATTGAGGAATAAAGGCTTATGTCTTTATAATCTACAATGAGGACCCCATCATACAGTGGACCGATACAGATGAGGTCATTGTTGAAGGAACAAGCGTACAAGGATCCAATATCATCGACATTGTCCATGATCTGGTGAGAAAGTGGGACAGGCCCTCACCAACAGGATGGAAGCATATTAAAGGAAGACTACAACAAATAAATGTCCCCATAACATTGATAGGAAATCTGAATAGGTTAAAAGACTTGGATCAAGTCTCGCATGTATCACAACTGAGTACGCCATCACCCCCAACAGTAGCATCTCTGAAGAGGAGAAAGAAGAGAAGAAACGGCCAACCTTATTCACGTGTCTCTAAAATACGCAAATGGCTAACATATTAAGAAAACGCTATTATGACATCTCTAACCCCGCCTCCTATGGCGGCGTTAATAGACTGTACAGAGGTGTTTACAATGATGGAGTAGGGAAAAAGATGTTGAGAGGTTTCTGCGGGAGCAGGATGCTTATAAACTTCATAAACCGGTGAGAAAAAGGTTTAAAACGGCCAAGACAACAGCGGCTTCGATTGACTCTATTTGGCAAGCGGATTTAACAGACATGCAAAGATATTCAGTGCATAATGACGGCTACCGCTACATCCTATTCGTAATAGATGTTTTCTCTAGATATCTGTGGCTAATTCCTCTGAAAATAAATCGCCTGAAAGAGTTGCTAAAGCTACCAAAACGTTGATGTTGAAAGAAGACAGGGTTCCTGGCTATTTTTGTACGGATATGGGGAAAGGATTTAATGCCGCGCTTTTCCTAACATGCTGACAAAGATTAGTATCAGTTACTACACTAGCAGTTCTATACATAAGGCCTCTTTAGCTGAAAGAGTTCAACATACCATAAAGGAAAGCTTGCATCGCTATTTTACACATAAAAACACAAACAGATATATAAACGTTCTGGGGTCATTGGCATCGTCATACAACCGTTCACACGATACGATTGGTACAACACCTAACGAAGTTTTAGAAAGAGGTACGCGCACAGAGGT
This sequence comes from Bathynomus jamesi, assembly GCA_023014485.1. Taxonomy (NCBI): domain Eukaryota; kingdom Metazoa; phylum Arthropoda; class Malacostraca; order Isopoda; family Cirolanidae; genus Bathynomus; species Bathynomus jamesi. The sequence continues at coordinate 739,394 of JAJOZX010001665.1, read as the reverse complement.
GAGAAGAGATCGAGCACTGCCACCACACTCTACACGTTTCAAAATCAATGATTATGGAAGGCTATAAATTCGCGAAGGGATTTGAGCAAGGATTGACACGTGCGATTTTTAAAGTTAGTGCTATGAGACCTAAAGGCGAGATAATGATGTATGACGTTGAAGATTTGAACGGGGAAGAAATCGAAGGACGTTTTTACCGCGAGGAGTTGCAGAAGGTGACATTTAATTTAGGAAAAAGTGTGTTTAAAATTGAACAAATTTTAGGCAGCAAAGATTCAGGAAAGAGAAAAATGTACCTGGTGAAATGGCTGGGTACCCGGAAAGCTTCAACACCTGTATAAAAGCTGCTGCAATAATGAAGCTTAAATAGTTTGCAACATGGCGCCTAACCATTTTTACGTTACACTCCCGTTTTCTTCTCTGTCTGTACATCCTAACAACACCCTGGCCAACTTTGTAACAGAACGTTGAGTTGGAACGTGATTCGTACGAAGTTGGTGTTTGTGAATTCTAGCTGGCCTCCAAATTTTTTACTCTTGAAAATGAGCAGATCATATTTCTGATCTTTAGAAGAGTCGATGAGTGTGAAAAATTAGGCATAAACGTAGACAACATTATGCAATCAGTCCTGTTCGGTGAAGTACAGTACTATAGTACAAATGTAATACTAGGAATCGGTCATTATGACACAGCCACGGACATTGTGACGGGGTTAAACAAGAGTCTTGAAAAGTCGTAAACATACACACACACCTGCACACACGTTGAAGTTAAAATCAACGCTTAGTAGAAATATTAAAGACAAAGAACTGTTCACAATTGTGGCCGAGGGTCGATATGGTGCAGCCCTCCAAAGAAATACCTTTCACGAGACACAACATGACTTGTCCAGTTTAAGGTATCAGTTGAATTTGGAGAAATTGGGTGAAAGCTACCAATCCCCAGACATGTGCTATATTTATAGCAATATCGTGGAGCATCAATTTGTTGGGGACACCCAGGCGCGCTTGCTGCGCATTGCACACATCCCCAACCGTAGAGAGAAAAATTTGAATATTACATATGACAAGTCCCTTTATGTGAATGTTGCGACTAATCTATTAACCAATATCTCAATATATGTAAGAACGATTGAGGAAAAAATTTCTCATTCGGTGATGGGAGCTTAACAGTGAAGCTACACTTTCGTCGCATTCAGCTATAATGACCAGAAGTTTTCACATTCTATCGAGGGGTGAGATATCAGCGTGGGAGTGGGTTTGGCTCCATTTTTCAACCATACTACGCACGGCTGTCCCATTATTGAAGAAGGGTGCTAGATATTTCGGGAGGAAGGCGTTACAATCAGGTTTTAACGCGGTAGAAGACATAATTGGTGGAATTAAACCTAAAGAAGCTCTAAAAAAACATTTAAAACGTACACGGGACGAAATCATCAAAGATCTACAGATCTACAGAAGCTAAGACTAACAAAGACCCTAAGATCCGCTCTTAGGTTAGCCCGAGAGAAAGAAGAAAGTAACGGGTTAAAAGAAGAGAATATGGGGTTAAGTAAGTAGCAAAACCTATCACTCGTGGGTTAAAATTCATTCAGAAAAAGAGAAAGCAGGACACCATCATCCGCCGGCCACTGCCGACAAGTTGGAAAAATAGTCGAGGAGAATACGTACAGCTGTTGGAGACCGGTCCTCCACTCCATAGGGAGTTAGAGGATGCAGCCTACTCTGCGGAAAAGGGTGGAAGATAAAAAGAAGTAAAATTAGAACGCATTACAAACCATGCAACACATTCTTAACTCAAACACTATCATACCATACAAAGTACAGACATGCAATGAAGAGAGTTACAGACACGCAAATAAAGAGAGAGAAAAAAAAAATAAGAAAAAGTGGGTTAGTTTACACCACGAGCTACATCTAAGTTCGTGTTAGTCTAATTTTTTTTTTTTTTGCTGGCATATCACGCTGGCATGTCGCAAGCTGGCATTAGTCGTCAACAGACTCATCCCCGATCACCACCCCAGAGCTCCTGTTGCTAATTGTTTTATTATTATATTAAACAACGTTAATATTTTTTAAATGCCTATCTAAATGGTTCTTAAATACATTAACGCTGGTAGAGTTCACAACGGACGCGGGAAGATTATTCCATTTATCAATTACTTTAAACGTAAAGAAGTTTTTAGCGATATTAGTGATGAAACGGCTGCCACGCAAATTAAATCCGTTATTACGAGTATTGCTTTTATCGAAAGTGAGCAGTTTATGAAAATTACGTTATCAATTTTATTAACGATTTTGAAAACTTCAATAAGCTCCCCCCCTAATCTCCTAGTTTCGAGTGAATGCAAGTGTAATTCTTTAATTCCATCTTCATAAGGCTTGTTGCGCAACGACGGAATTAGTTTCATGGCGCGACGCTGAACCCTTTCTAACCTATTAATATCCTCACGCAAATACGGGCACCAAACTGAACGGCATATTCTAAATGAGGCCTGAATAGGGACTTGTAAAGGGGCAATATAATATCCTTCGATTTAAATTCGATGATACGATCCCTAACTACGCATTCCAAAAGTTTACCGACAATTGACGTAACCTAATGGGCCTATAAATGCTAGCTACTGTGCGGTCGTCTTTTTTAAAAATGGGCGTGACGTTAGCTAATTTGAAGTCTTCAGGAATAATCCCTGTTTCGAGTGACTGATTAAAAATCCTCGTTAAGGGGCCTACGTTAACGTCTTTCAAATTTTTCAAATGTCTAGGATAAAACGCGTCAGGGCCTGGAGCCTTGCTAACTTTTAGCCTATCGATATAATGCGCAATCTCACCCTCGTAAACAGTTATTTCATCGAAAATAGTCTCGCTGCTAAATGGAACGATATCGTCAACATCGGGGACATTATTGACGTCTTCTACGGTTAACGTCCACGACAGGGCCTATATTATCTTTTATCGGCTTATGATTATTCACTTAATCGGAAAACTTTTTTGGATTATGTTTACTATCCGCAGCTATAAGGATCTCTAAATTACGCTTAGCATTCCTAACTGATCTTTAAACCTGACGTCGAAGCTCGATATATCTATTAACGTTAGCTACCCTGCCATTGCGCTTATTAAGTCTATTCTCTCTGTTACACTCGTTTATGAACTCGCCTATTTCCCTAGTCCACCATTTGGGACTACTATGATTTCTAGCGCGCTTGGGCCTCCGAGGAATAAACTCCCTTTCAATATTCAAGAAACTATCTTTAAATGCCTCCCAATGCAAATTTATGTCATTACCCATAAATAAGTTATCCCAGTCCACTACTCTCATCCTATCTGCAAAACTATCAAAATTGGCCCTACGAAAATCAGAGACTTCTATTACGTTACTATCCTTAGTGTTTTCAATCAGTAGCTTAAACCTAATAATTTGATGATCACTACATCCTAAACTCTCGCCTACTTCTAAACCTTCGACTATATTTTCGCCGTTCGTCATCACCACATCTAAAATATTGTCATCGCGCGTTGGTTCGGTATCCGTCTGTCGTAAAAAATTATCTTCCATGAACTCAACCAGTCTCAAACCCTTCTCTTTCCCAGTAAAAGTCTTGTAATTAACATTAGGTCAGTTAAAGTCTCCGACAATTATACTATTCCGATTATTAATAAAGTTACCAAGGAGTGAGTAAAATCTAGTATCGGTATCGAGGAGTTGAACGGGAGGTCTATAAACAACAACAAAATTAAAACTAATACTACGCGCCCTAACTTCAATGCATATTGCATTAATTGCTGCCGGAAAATCTATCTTAATCTCGATAGCCCTAGGGGAATTACGAATGTACAGCAAAACGCTCCCACCAGTCCTTTGTAACCTATCATTTGTAAAGAGTTTAAAACCCGATATATCAAGTTCCCCGAACAAGTCCCGAGTCACGGTATTTAACTACGTTTCAGTGAGAGCAACTATATCGTAGTTGCCGGAATAAATTATCGCCTTAAATTCGTTTAATTTATTTCTAATTCTACGCGCAAAGATGCAAAGAGGAAAATGCGTGGTGGTGGAAAGAAGAAGAGGGTTCTCCGGAAGAAGGGGTTACCAACACGTGGCGCTGAACGTAAAAGGACATAAAAAAAGAAGTGTTCTATGCGTATGAAGTCTATGGCTGATCATTTTTTTAAATGATATAAGCTGAGGACATTACTCTCAGGAATCGTAGGCTGATTACTACTTGTCGAAAGAGGTGGCACTATTTCTGACTCGTCATGGCACGTTTCATCCATCCGTATAGTTCACAATGTTGTAAATCGGAACTGACCCTCTTTGATATGCCCCCTACACAGGTTTCTATTGAGCAGAGCGACTTCATTACAATTCACCCATTAAACACAATTACTTCACGGAGTGCCCCTGTAGAATTCGTGATACCCAGCTCAGGCCCATACGTTTTTGATCCGAGTTTCATGCACATTTACACTAAACTGCGTATAGCCCATCCTGATGGAACGGACTGCGATGATAGTTACTCTGCATACCCTGAAACCAACTTTCTACACTCCATATTCAGCCAGTGTGAGGTGTATTTAAATCAGGTTAACATCTCGGCAGGAACGGGTTATTATCACCTACAAGCCTCTGTGGAAAATGTCCTCAACTTTTCAAAAGAAACGAAGAATACCTTTTTAACTGCCGATGGCTATTATCAGACTAAAGGCAAAAGTAGTATAAAGGATAAATTTAAAATTTCTTAAAAAAAGATATCCGAATGTTTTCGACGTCTTCATACAGACTTGACGTTCCAAGAGAAACTGCTCATGAACGCCATCGACATGAAGCGAAATCTCAACCGCACGAATCCTGAGACCTGCATAAATCTGGGACCTGATCAAGAAGAGGGCGCAAAATCCGTTGTGATTCACATCATGGAAACATATTTGCGCGTACGGCGATTGAAATTAAGTTCCCCGAAATATGTAGAAGTTGAAAAAAATTTAATACACGCAACAGTAAAATACCCAATTAACAGAGTATAGATCAAGCTAAACACGGTGCCCGCCGAGTTGCCTCGAAGCAGCTACAAAACGTGGCCCTAGTAGTTCTACCTAAAAGGTTATTAATTGGAATGCAGGATCACGCTTCGAAGAACGGAAAATATTGAAAGAGCGCCTTTAAATTCGAGAATTTCGCCCTTAAAAATGTAACTCTATACGTAAATGGCGTTGCATTGGACGGGACCATGGTTACGGACTACTCATCAGACGCTGTATTTCCGCTCAGTCCTGTACCGCTCAAGCCCTTTGTACCAAAGCTCAAGATATTACGAGTAGTCTATACCTTTTAAATATGCATCCAGTTCCAATCCATTCTCGCCTTGTTCAGTCCTACACTCGGTAAAGCCGTCGAGCAGAGCGGTGTACGCGTATTCAAGAACCGTGTCAAAATAAAGCATATCGGCAGCACGCGCGTCTAATATAGGCTTTAGCTTGCGGAAACCGACGACTTCAAACATTCTGTCGAGAATGAAACATTTTCGCGTGGGGATAAGGGCGTTATTGTCAGATGCATTCTTCCACATCAACTGTATATCAATGCATGGCTGGTCGCAATTTATACACAACGTACAAATAATGGCATATGAGGGTGCATCACTAATCTGCTCTGTTTTTGTGCTTACACCTTCAGGTATTTTATAGCGGTCATCGCCCCACTTCTCAATCGCCACGAAGATTCTGTTCATCTCTTCAACACTGAAATAAATTATGTTCTATTTACCAGAGTTTGATTGTCTACAACTCGTTTCAAGTACATAATTAACAGCGCCGATTTTACGGCTGAACACACGCACTGACTTCGTCACGGACACGTCGTATACGGCATTGATGATACTGCTCAACGGAAGCTCCATCGTATATTGGTTTTCTATTCTGAGGAGCGCACGTCCATTCGGGTCAACCTCTGAGGTGATTATGAGCAGCCGGTGCGCGGATTGGCTCGGCGGGATGTGTGGGGGTATAAGTCACACGGGCGCGTCATACCAAGCGTTAGTGATTCGTGCACGGGACTGTTCCAACATGAAGAATCATATGAATATTTGTAACTCATTATACCGGACATTCAGAATTTTTCCAATACATGAAGTTATAACGGCTTTAATATTTTATCGGAACCATACATCTTCATTCATTTTCTTCACTAAATAACATTCCGGCACTCTGTTTGAAAGAAACATTTGTCCATATCTGTCCTTTTTGCTTAACAAGCGATACTCATCCCTAAACTCTATTAAAAACTCGCACAAGCCTTTAACCACAACTTCACTGCTAACTCATCATAATATATATGAACGTAATGATAAAAATATTTTAGGCTATCCATAATTACAAGATTTCTATTCTCAGACGCAGGGTAAGCGTTCTCAGTGTGATGTAACATGATATAATACGACTTGTCACACCACTCGTCGATAAGGTTCACAACCTATACCCGTTGCTTCTCTTCTGCAAGTGATGCTTCTTCCACTTCACGGTGTATGTGCGCCTTTACGCAGTTTAGTCCTATGACGTAGTCCAATACATCGTTTAAGCCACGAAAGCCGCAATGGTCTCGCCAGGATACCCGTAGAGTATTTGGACCTCCTGTTCACGCTTCACACTGTTCAATATTGTCTTAAAAGCCTGACAAGAGGGAGGAATAGGGATTCTTTGAATGTTCATCACATCTGTAGACTTTATCGAATAATGGCATTCATGAATGTCAAGCACGCAATATCAAAGGTAGCCGCCACTATTTTCCGTCTACATGAGAAATCTTGAAATACACGTCTGAGATCCAGGGCTTGTTGAGGTCAACTGAGGACGCAGGGCAGAGATATAACCAGATAGTAGCAGGAGTCACGTGACCCCTTTGATTGGGTTGCGCCATACAGTGGGTAGTGCTTAGAGTTTTTTATGTACACACACACACACACACACACACACAAACACACACACAAAGGAGAAAAGGAAACGCTAATTGAAACATGATTTATTTTAAATAGAAAAATAAATGAACATATCGTCAACACGTAAATACATGCTAACATGACAGCAATATTCACGCCTCGCGGTATTCAAAGGGAAAAGTAGCGTAGGTGCAAGGCACCTGGTAACGTTTCCTGTATGTTTCTTTCTCCTAAGCTCTTTCACGAACCAGAGTTTCTTTGCCCGAAAATTGTGAGTCCCTACAGTCAGTTAGGATGGTTGGTCACCCTCATCTTCTAAGCTCACTAGCTGCTTCAGCGAATCAAAGTTAACGATCTGTCGATTCGCATGGTTAAGCGTGATGCCTTTTGCTTTCACGATATATCTCACTTCCTTCCCCAACCCTCACCCGTACCCCATAAGTTTTTGGACCTGTTGAGACAAAAGAATCAGCGTAGGCACTATCTCCATACTCGTTCTTGATCTCATCAGTCAACTCTCCGAGGAATTTCCCAATAGGTGGCATGTATTCACTTTCCATCTCCGTGAATATGACACTATCTGTGTCGCGTACAGAACCCTCCGCCCAGGAGAATAGAGTAGACACCAAAGTTTGATGCGAGCGTACGCTGTTGTGAAACTGGATACAGGTAAGTTTGTAACACGTGATGTGTCTGTGGCCAATTCGGTAATGTTGAACTTTATTACGTACGTATTGCCCACATTCACGATCTCCATGACCTCTTTATCGGGAGCGTTGGCGAAATCCCTTATCTCTTTATAAATTTGGGCTTGATGGACGTTCCCTTGTCTGTATTCTGAACAAATTTCTCCCAAAGACTATTTACGAACTACTTTGCACTAAAGCGCTTGCCTGGGTTCTTTACAATTTGAGCCCATTCAAGTTGTAGCCCTTCACGATCACGGTAGCACTGAATATACGCCGATTTTTCATTTTCGGTCTCAACTCCGCGCGGGTTTCCTGATGCTTCTACTTTATCCTTCAAAAAAGTGTTTATATATGGTGTGAAAAGGTTGGGAAGCTTTTCAAACCTCCACACATCATATCACTTCAATATTCTCTAACCGTGGCGAACGGCTAGACACAGCTCAGGACATGTATATACGCCTCTGATCTACTGCTGGTTGGATGTGTGATTACAAGCCCCATTGTTCTCCTCTGCGCATTTCACGCACAGAGGAAACACGAGTTTGTGGTCTATAACGACGGGTAAGATCGACATCCATAATAGGCGAAGGGGTAGCACATCTACGAAAGAGAGGCCGAAATAGTCCTCGTTCAAATTAGCTGAGAACTCTCCGATGGTATGCAGAGCGGGTCCCTCCAGCTTTTCAGATGCTCCTACGGGGTACGGATTATTCTTTACCACGTAGGGGTATAGAGAACAGAAGACGTATTAATGGAGTTTCACGCCTTCCGCAGTTGGAACGTATAGTTTGAAGGGGTTTGTACGTCCACCGAACAAGCTATCTCCGCACTTGAGAGGATCCAACACCATTGAACATTTGATGGTGTTTTTTTCTTCGCTGTACTGCCCATCTGTCTCGATCCGTGTATCACATTCGTGCTCCCACAAGACCTTGTGAGTGAACTGTGAGCTTATAAGATGATCGCGGGTGCTGGTCCATGCAAGACTGTCGGCAGGAGATCTGCCATGGATATCTCTTACGTATCCGACTCAGGATGTGGGCAACCATGCCACCAGCAACCGTTAAAGGAGTACGCAGTCTTCTCACTAGTGATACGTTCTTCGCTTAAACCATTCACCCAAAAAGCAAGACCTTAATGGCCACTTATCCCGTGTTGTGGGCATGTTTTATGTACACACCGGTCTGTTGCTGTAGGTGTATGAGCCAGTAAATAGCCTTATGCCCATAACTGCGGCGGTTATTTATATGAATGACGGCTAGTGTGTCTTTAGGCATGAAGTTGTTCTTGAACACCGTAAAGTACAATGAGGCGATCGTGGATGCGACTTTTAGCGGGTCGCAGTTGGACCGGTCTATGTGCATCCTTCTAAAGGCCTGGAAACATACTCTAAGCACGCGTACATCATTTAAACAATAACGCTCACATTCATTTTGCTATATTGTAAGGAATATCTTCATTAAAACTGCTGTAGTAGCGTCAAAATCTTCACACTCACTATCACTCATGTTGGCATAGTTAAAGTAATGTTTGGGAGGAGGTAGACCAACGTACCTTGTAAATTAACCAAGCTACCCAAGGTGATGGGCGTAGCCGCCGAAGTTTCAAAAGGGTATTTCCTATACAGTTTCCTCACTAGCGGCACTTTAAATTGTGGATAATAAAATGTCTTTAAACTGAACATTACCTCTTATTTGCATCTGTAAAGCTTGTTTCCTCTTTTCAAGGGAGTGCATGTAAATATCTCCGATGATTCGTGTTCAAGCAGTTCCTTATAAAAGAATTGTGTGTCAAATTTTGCGTTGTTGTGGGCAAGAATATACACAGTCATTTCTTTGAACTTTTCGGCTAACTTGACATTATAGGACACAAAGAGTTTCACGGGGTTGTCGTGTGCGATCGTTTTAAAAACGTTTGTTCATTTTCCACATTTGCGGCACTCATCACATTCGACTGCCATGCACTCGTCGCAAATAGTCTGGCGTACAAGTAGATGTGGGATAACCTCTTTGGTTTCAGCATCCGTATATGTTTCTATATCGTAGTATACAGTTATACAAGGTATATTTTTAGGCTTAGCATCTTTCTTATAACATACATGCTTTATACTATCTGCCTTATATTTCTCGTGGCATGTAAAACAGTGAATTTCATCACATTTATGCGTGAAGTTCCCCCAATTATCCATCATATGAAACATGTTACATTCACAGATTCTCATTTTCCTGCAGGTGCCATTTGATTTATGGAACTCAAAACAGTTATTATTGAAAAATATGCGTCTACATACATTACAGTCCCTCTTCTCAGCTTCAACTATACGACTTTCACATTTGAAACTTTTACACTGCTCACATACAATGTGGAATTCCTCGCAATACTTCACTATATCATCCGCAAACTCGAAACATCCCTTACACAAATCATGATGCCTTCCATATTTTCGACTTTTATCATAACTCGCTTAAAGAGCCCTTATATTGCGAATGGGGAGATACATTGTTCCTGATAACCCAAAAATAAGTAGAGGTTTTATACGTTCTCTCACACTGCACTGCTTTTAAAAACACATACATACAGAGTAGGGTGGCCCACTTTTCAATTTTTTTTGAAAAGTATAGGTGATCGTGGTTTTTTCCATTATTTGGCACTATACTAGCACATTGGTACCATTTTTACAAAAATTGATCAATATTTAGGGGTCTCGCATCGACCTTGAAATTACGAGGTTTTTTTTTAAATGCGTACTTTTTAACTTTTTACTGAATCAAGATAAATCATTAAGTAGGGATGTTTTCTGAATCCTCTTAATGAGAGAAGTCGTTTGGTGTGCCTGCCAATGTCATACGACTAACGGTTTAAAGGTTGTGCCTGTATACAGGTAATACCAATGTGCTAGTATAGTGCCAAATAATGAGAAAAACCACGATCACCTATACTTTTCAAAAAAATGAGTCACCATACCCGGGCGGAATGTATAATGTATATAGGTAATTAGAAAATGCACTATGCCTGTGCCAGGTACCTAACCTATTTCTTTTTTTGCAGATCATAACATTTTGAAATTCTGTCTGAGTTCCTCATCCTTTGTCATGGACAAATCGATGGCAACCATAACTGGAAGAACTCTTGAAGCTACAAATAGAGAGTCATCAAAAGGAAAGGCGAAAATAACATCGCTACCTTCTCTAAGATCGGCCTCGGAATTTTTTTAGTTGGCCAACCGTCCTCCTCCATCAGCGGTAGCAAATTGCCAACAACACGGCAGGTTTTGCAATACTTCTTCAGTGTTATCCAGTACACTGCTAACAGGAAAGACGCATTCAAAGAAACCGTAAACAACGTCTTAAAGTTTTGGAACATGGCCCGCATTAAAACAATCACAAAGCTCAACTGCGAACGGAAGCTAGAGGCACTGTGGAAAGAGTGGCACTTACTCCAAAAGAGCAGAAAACGAGAAACTGACGCCGGAGGAAAACGGCAGAAGTTTTCGGACAGTGTGGACAAGCTGTGGGATATCGGAGCATCTGACGCTGTCGAATATATAAAGAAGAATCGACTGCTGTCCGACAAGGACAAGAAAGAAGACATTGACTTCTACCTCGATCAACGTGGTTCTCGGGTGGCAACGATGAGCGGGAACGATAAAGTTTTCGCTGTAAAAAGAAAGCTACAGGAAGGAAGAAAACGTCCTCGCCAGGAGCCGCAAACCTCAAAGTGTGCATACGAAATCGGAGATGAGGCCATGGAGAATGATGATACTGGCATGTCAGGAGAGTCGGAGACAGAACTAGCGTTCCCCCTGCCGAAAGAGCCAAGTGTGTCTGTCAATCTTCCTCGCTGCATCCTTAATGCACCTGCTGTCATGGAAGTGGCTGATCGTTTCCGCATGTCTAATAATCAGGTGCGTATTGTGTATAGTATTCATCGATAGCGTCAGTTTTAAAGTGTCCCGTAACCCACATGTATTCTTGACAGTTTCCTTTCCACTTTCCATTCTCTACATAGGTAGTAAGCATTGTGACTGCTATCACACGTTCGGCGGATCCACCAGCAGACCTCAATCAGTTCAGCATCTCGAAAGAAACGGCTCGCTGGGGAAGAGTGTCACATCGCCGTGAAGTGGCGACGGCTGTGAAGGACTCCTTCACGCCACCGAGGCACACTGTTGTCCACTGGGATGGCAAAATGGTCAAGGTCAGTTGATTAAGTTTTCATAGCTATCAATTTAGTAATGAGATTCATGAAGCATAATGTCAATTAAAAAGAGAACTGAATGTGAACAAAAATAGGTTACTTTACAACCATGAAATTGAAATATATGGCATGTGTTTCAGAACTTCCTTGGAACGGCGGAGCACCGCCAAGCAATTCTCATCTCCGGGGCTCCTCATTGCACAGAAGGAAAGTTGCTGTCAGTCCGAGCTGTTGCTGACGGCACCGGACTGTCGCAGGCGTGGGCAACCATACATGCTCTCGAAGATTGGGGATGTGAGGAGAGCGTCATCGGACTCTGCTTCGACACCACTTCCACCAACACGGGGAGGGTGCAGGGTGCAGTTGTCCGGCTGGAAAACATGCTCGGGCGACCTCTACTCCAGCTGGGATGCCGTCATCACGTCCTAGAGCTTATCGTGGGGGCAGTAGCCGTCACCCTGCTCGGAAGGACTACGGCACCAACTGATCCTTTGTTTCAGCAGTTGAAGAGAAGGTTAGTTCATTTTTTGTGCAAGGTAAAGTTAGGACACACATGATATTCCACTAGTTTATAAAACAGCAAGCCAAACCGGAACTTCAGAGTTTTCTCACACAATTTTCTTGTTTATTATTTTTGAAGATGGGACGAGCTGCAGGTCGAGAATCTGGCGGAGAGTACGTGGCTAATAGAACTCCGGGACACGGCGGTCAGCTTCCTGAGCACAGCTTCTGGTTTCGTCAGAGACGATTACCGGGAAGTGGCAGAGATCACGCTCCTGGTACTCGGGACACAACCACGCCGTGGCATTCACCTCATGCGCCCAGGAGCCTACCACCACGCAAGATGGATGGCTAAAGTTAGTATTTTCAAACAAAAATAATCTAGAGATAAGTTTAAATGTTATTCAAAGATAAACATTTCATTATAACGCAAACAAAGTAATTGGTAACAATAAACCTGTCTTACTTACAATGGTGCCTATTCTGTTTCAGGTCATCTACTACACAAAACTGCTGATGTTCAGTAGGCAGCTGGAGCTCGACGCCGAGCTGATCGACAAACTGCACAGGATCGTGGTGTTCATCGCTCTTCTGTACATACCAGCTTGGTTGGCGGCCCCTGTAGCAGCTGATGCGCCGTTGAATGACCTGGTACTATTCCAGCGTTTTCTGAGGTATAGGGCAGTGAACCGCGAGGTGGCAGAAGCGTCACTGGCAGTGATGAGGCGGCACTACTGGTAACTGAGGCCTCAGACCGTCATCTTCGCTCTATGCAGCAACAAGGTGGATGGCACTGTGAAGCAACAAATGGCAGAGAAGCTGTCCCACCTCCCTGTACCCAAAGACTTCACATACGAGAACGTCTCAGTCGACGAGATGACGCTACTCCCCGACCTGATCGACGAGTCCTCCTGGTTCTTATTTGCAGGTCTGAAGATGTATGGGTCTTCGTGGCTCACCCTGCCAACTGATAAGTGGGACGAGAACGAGGACTTTTGTCGTCTGAAGGATGTGATCTCTAATCTCCAGGTCACCAATGACGTCGCTGAAAGAGGAGTCCAACTGATACAAGACTATGCGAACACGGTCACAAAGGACGAGGCACAGCTGCAGGATCTTCTGCAAGTGGTGGAAAAGAACCGGAAAGAGCTCGGCGACTTCAAGAAGTCATCACTCGCCACGATGACATAGCACAGAGGGACAACGTTGCAGCCAGTGACGTGTGATAGTGGTCAATACAATGCAAAAGTGATTGTTTAAGTTATTGTTTCTTTCTTTCTTATTTGTCTGCTATTTGCTGATTTTTTTGAAAAGTATAGGTGATCGTGGTTTTTCCCATTATTTGGCACTATACTAGCACATTGGTATTACCTGTATACAGGCACAACCTTTAAACCGTTAGTCGTATGACATTGGAAGGCACACCAAACGACTTCTCTCATCAAGAGGATTCAGAAAACATCCCTACTTAATGATTTATCTTGATTCAATAAAAAGTTAAAAAGTACGCATTTAAAAAAAACCCTCGTAATTTCAAGGTCGATGCGAGACCCCTAAATATTGATCAATTTTTGTAAAAATGGTACCAATGTGCTAGTATAGTGCCAAATAATGAGAAAAACTAGGATAACCTATACTTTTAAAAAAAAATTGAAAAGTGGGCCACCCTAATACACAGTCCTACGACGATCATCCATTCCAAATACAACTATACGAACATTCATTTCCTGCTCTCCCCTTCTCAGCTCTTCAGGTCCCATATTACAATCAAACTCGAGCTTGCAGTCTGCTGCCTGTTTAAGGGAACACTGCACAACCGTAGGCAACCACAGTATACATGTGAGCCAAGATTATTGCTATAAAGCCGCAACCACGCTCGGTGTTTATATGCCGTCTCTGAATAGCCTGAGAATTGAAGTTAAGAGTATAAGCTGTGGCCATGTGTCCCGCAACACGGAACACGTGGTAAATATCTATCGTGAAATTGTCCATGTTGAGGGTGATGCTACTTTGAGAGGCCTGCATTATACGGTCCATAATATATTCTATGTCTACAGCAGCCAAGCGCCTGTAGGGTATTACTACCCAAAAATCATCGATATCCCCCGTCATCTGACCCGAACCAGGAGGACAGCCGCGTCCTGACTTCATGTCCGTCGCTGTTTTGAAGGGCAAACTCCACAATACGTTCAACTACGCGCCGTAGTCCGTGTTCAACACCGTTGCTATCCATGGTTCGTGGGTCGATCCTGACTACGTACCGGTTTCTAGTCAGGGCTAGTTAGGGTCAGGGTGTAGGTGCGCACCAGCTCGAATGTTATACTACTCTCTACAGAATGAGATGCCGCTGCTGTGGAGAGGGTACGACCGGAATTGAACAGGAACAAGGCGGCACAGTTTTATTTGTAGAAAGAACTAATGTGGGGGATCTGCTGTAAGACGTAGAGGAATGGGGTTCTATTACTGGGGGGTCTAAAACCGGTGCACTCCTGGCACGCTTTATACCTGACGTGGAAAGCGAATCATCAACTTTATCATACCCCCGCTTTCTCCTCGAATTGTCGCGTGGGGGGCGGCTACAGGTGTCGATGGTGTGGGTTCGCTAGCGGTGGTGGCGTCTGCAGCCCGAAATACACTTTCATCGGAATCATCTGTAATATCGATGATGGGGACATGATACTGGAACAATACCTCATCCTCATCGTCATTCACGGTTCTGAGGAAGAAGAGGAAAAACAAGACTTTAGAATATAAGGAGCATCACTTAAAATTGTATTATAGTTTGTAAATGTTCCACTTAGGTGTGTGAAGTGTTAGAGATGGATTCTGTTGAAAAAATCAGGTTCATGAGTCCCTCCACATGTATTATATCTGTCCCTACAGGGTATGGTAAAAATGTGTTTATGCTTAAAATCATTAAGGCAAGGGGGAGATATTCTCAAAATTTGTGCATAAAGTCGTATGGTGCTAATCGACATACTAGTCACTATTCAACGAGTAGCAAGATGATATTTTCTTTCACAATGGTATATATGACGTTAATTCGTTAAAGGGAAATTAGCATACGGTCATTATAATTGACGATCTCATGTTATAAATTGCTAAAACGTTTGCCTAGACATTTCCAGTGTTCTCCCACCATCTTAACATAAGCGTATTCTTCATCAATCAGAATCTCTTCTTAAAAAATAGATACATGCGTGATGTGTCTCTAAATACCCAATATCTAGTCTTATTCGCACAACGTAGAGATGTATCACAAATTGGGGTATTAGCCAATCAAATGTACCCGAATCAACGTAAGGAGATTTTAGAAGTTTATAAAGAGGCTACATGCCGTTACGGATATTTGGTTTGTGACCTTCATCCGCGAAACACGTTTAGGGTGCTTCTAAGCTCGAATATATTCACAAACGAGGCTGAAACGGTGTACAGTATATCCCAGAATAACAAAGTGGTTAAACAAATACCGTGAATTAATGAAAATCTATCCTCGGCTGCCACGACCACTGCAACAGCTGTTTGTTAAAAATATCTACTCCGACTTTTTAAAATGCATCTGTGAAATCTGTTTTAACGTTATAAATTATAATGTACCAATGAGACCACCTCAGAAGGCTCACCTACGTTGTTCCAAGAACATAATACCTGCACTCGCTCGAAAAAGTCATACTGTGCGAAAGAAAAAACGAATTATTATACAAAGAGGGGGTTCATTCCTCCCCATCTTATTTTCAGTTTTGGTGCTTTTACTGACTCGTTTAAAATAATGAAGAAAGTAGTCGTGATTCTACAAGAGGTGTATGCTTCACCACAAACCTCAAAGAGTAGAGATAAGGTTCTAGAACCTCGTAAAAGGCAGCTTAAAAGAATGGAAAGCGAATTGTTAGACCTATTAAGCAGTGAAAAGTCACCTGACGAGAAAAGAATCTTGTACCAAGAAGCTCTGCAGAAATTTCTTCATGAGTACGAAAATTATAAGAATCCAACAGAGGTCCCCGTAGTTATTAGGCACAGCGCAGACAACGTTGACCATGGAGGCATAGGACCGGGAGTCGATGCTAGAGGCGAACAGTCAAAGAACAACGGATCGATCCCACAGCATATCGAACATGTATTAAAAAGCAGTCTCCCACATATATTGAGGAATAAAGATTTAACTTTTTATAATCTATTGAGTGAGGATTCGATTATACAGTAGGGTGGATCGATTTTACATTTCTTTCGATTTCCATATTCTAATAGAGACAAACACTTGCGCATGCATGAGAAAATAGCCTCTGCAAACTCTTAGCTTAATAGGTAATCATCTTCTGCCCCCGGCAGAGCGATGAAAATCATATTTTTGTAGTCAAAAACGTATTTTTCTTATAATTTTTAAAATATTTCAATATGCATCAAAATTATTCCTAATAACTATAAAGTCGATGAAAAAGACCTAATATGATCGTTTTTCCAAGCGCGTTGTCCTACGTTAATATCTTTTGCCCCCGGCAACAACGTCAAATGTTGAAAAAATAGGTAATTTATATACATATTTTCAGATCGGCTCTTTGTCTTAAATAATGCATTTATATATTTCCCATAGCATTTATATCGTTGCTTAGGCATGAAATAACACACACACAAAATTTTATGACTCTAGAGTAATATCTTCTGTCCCCGAGAAAAGTCTAAATGTGGATTATAATTACGTTAATGCGATGTTATAAGTACGATAAGTACTAAGTACAGCTCCTCGCTTACTAGTTCTATAAAATTAGCAACCCAGAACTCACCACGAGGAGGTGGCTGTACGTCGAGTTCCACCCTATCCAGCCCCAACCACCCTTCCTTTGGCTGCATGTCGATTTACATACGGTAATCTTTCTTAGAATCAAATCGTGGAATTTTTGTTCGGGAGTGAAGACGGGAGCGGATGAATCCGTCCCTCTCTTCTATTCCACTTACACTGGCAGAGGCTTCGGTTACTAATTTGATGAGTCTCTCGACCGCTTGAGTATGACAAGGGAATAGTGGGATCAGTCCATCAGGCTGGTCTCCCGTCTCAACAAACTCTTTTATTCGGGTATCAGGTATTGTTTTTGTAACGGGGGGTTCGGTCACCTCAGCCGTTTGCCAGTTGATCATTTCGTAATAGTTTTGACTATCGTAGAGCAGCTCAGGCATGGCGAAGGCTCGAATTTCCCCCGCTGGTGATTGTTTTGATCGTGCTTTTAATATTCTTCTCCATCCCAATTCTCTTATGTGTTGCTCATCGGCATGTAGCATGGAGATCAAAATATTTTCTGGGTGAGCAAAGAAAGAATTTCTACGGAGGATTTTGTTGGCGATTGTCTTAGATCTTTGAGGCATGGTCTGAGAGAGACGCATCATTTCGAAAAAATGTTTTGCGCCTCAGTGAAACTGGAGTTTTTCTTTATCTTAAACCAAATTGGTGCGTAAACTGTCATAATGAATCGCACAATTTCGTTGAAGGTGCTGGAGGGTTCACTGGTTAAAACATAGAGGCGCAGAAATCTATTTGCTGTTGTCAGCCACCTGGAATGCGCCATCTTACCTGGATTTCGAGCCGCGAGAGCTGAATAGCAGCTACCGCTCGACACTGCTCTGTAGATGCCTAACAAATATTTTTGTTCAGTGCTCAACTCGGCATCATCTATGTCAATGTCGGGAGATGGAATGGCATCGAATTCTGTAATTGGAAGTTTTTCGCAGTCGTTCAGTTGTTTTCCAACTGGTCCAGTAAAGTCCATTGGCCCAGTTGTTTTGCCGTCCAAGTCTTGAATGAGGTGTCGCAGTGATAATTCATTACCGTGTAATAGGCATATGATCCACTGAACTGGCCTTTGTAGTTTCATTTCAATCATACGAATGGCTCCACCCTTTCGACCCGTGTTCACTGCGGTACCATCACAGCCGATAGCCACAATGTTGTCCGTGCTAATATTGTTAGTCTCTAGAAAGTTGATGATACCTGATGTTATTGCAGTGGCAGAACCTGATGCAGGAGTGAAATGCCCCATGTACTGGGATTCTGGTTCTTGAACGATATAAATGCTATGGGAAATATATAAATGCATTATTTAAGACAAAGAGCCGATCTGAAAATATGTATATAAATTACCTATTTTTTCAACATTTGACGTTGTTGCCGGGGGCAAAAGATATTAACGTAGGACAACGCGCTTGGAAAAACGATCATATGAGGTCTTTTTCATCGACTTTATAGTTATTAGGAATAATTTTGATGCATATTGAAATATTTTAAAAATTATAAGAAAAATACGTTTTTGACTACAAAAATATGATTTTCATCACTCTGCCGGGGGAAGAAGATGATTACCTATTAAGCTAGGATTTTGCAGAGGCTATTTTCTCATGCATGCGCAAGTCTTTGTCTCTATTAGAATATGGAAATCGAAAAAAATGTAAAATCGATCCACCCTATTATACAGTCGACCGATACAAGCGAGATTGTTGTTGAAGGATCAAAGGTACAGGGTTCGAACACGTTGACATCGTCCATGATTTTGTGAGAAAGTGGGATAGGCACTCACCAGCAGGATAGATATATATTAAAGCAACACTACAGCAAATGCCCCAAAAACACTGATCGGAAATCTGAACAGGTTAAAAAACTTGGGACACGCCTCGCATGTACCACAGCTGAACACGCCTTCGCCCTCAACGTTCACATCTCTGAAGAGGAGAAAGAAAAGACCAAACAACAACGGCCAAGCCTACCCTCGCGTATCCAAAATGCGCAAATGGCTAACATAATAATAAAACATTATGACACTTCTAACCCAGCCTCCTACGGCAGCGTTAATAGACTGTACAGATGCGTTTATAAAGAGGGTGGACCGAAAAAGGATGTTGAGAGGTTTCTGCGGGAGCAGAATGCTTATACACTTCATAAGCAGGTGAGAAAAAGGATTAAAAGAGCCAAGACAACAGCAGCCTCGATTGATTCTATTTGTCAGGTGGATTTAACAGACATGCAGAGATATTCAGTGTATAATGGCGGCTACCGCCACATCCTATTCATAATAGATGTATTCTCTAGATACCTGTCGTTAATTTCCCTGAAAAATAAATCGCCTGAAACAGTTGCTAAATCCACCAAAACGCTGATGTTGAAAGAAAACAGTATTCCTGGCCATTTTTGCATGGACATGGGGAAAGAATTTATAGGCCGAGCTTTTGAGAACATGTTGACAGAGTTTAATTATAAGTTTCTACACTACCAATTCTATACATACGGCATCTTTAGCTGAAAGAGTTTAACGTACCATAAAGGAACGTATGCATCGCTATTTCACACAGAAAAACACACAGATATATAGACATTCTGGATTCGCAGGCCTCATCCTGCAACCGATCACACCACCGTACGATTGGTACAACACCTAACGAAATTTTAGTACGCACACAGAACGTGAGGTGAGAAAGATATTCGTAGAGTGCCACCACGCGCTAGGTGTTTCAAAATTAATGATTATGTAAGGGCTTTCTTGTTTGGGTAATAAATTCGAGAAGGGATTTGATCAAGGTTGGACACGTGAGATTTTTAAAGTTAGGGCAGAAATTGCAGAGGGCTTTTACGGTGAGGAGCTGCAGAAAGTGACATTTAATTTAGGAAAAAAAGTGTTTAAAATCGAAAAAAATTTAGGCAGCAAAGGTTCAGGAAAGAGAAAAATATACCTGGTGAAATGGCTAGGGTACCCAGAAAGTTTCAGCACCTATATAAAAGCTGATGCAATAATGAAGCTAAAATAGTAGGCAACATGGCGCCTAACCACTTCTACGTCACACTCCCGTCCTCTTTTTCTCTGTCTGTACATCCAAGCAACACCCTGGCCAACTTTGTAACAGAACTCCATGGGCCTATGTTGTTGTTGTTGTTTAGCCGATCAGCCCACCCTGATCGAGCAAGCCGGCGGCACGCAGGTAACCGATCGTCCTCTCCGGAGGGGACCAGAGGTTCAGCGCACTAGTGATGTTGTGTTCGTTGTTGTGCTAGAGTGGTACAGTCTGTCATTATGTGTTCAATTGTTTGTGGTGTGTCCTGGCACAGGTGGCAGGTGTCGTCTGTGGAGTTGTCTAGTCTGTGTTCATATGTCCGTAAGTTGGGGCGATGTCCACATTGAAATCGTACTAAGTTAACTCGATCCGATCTGCTCTGGCTGATCTCTGACTTGTTAATGGGTGGCGGCTTCGCACCTGGGACGGCATTCGGACCGAGTCGTGTCAGTGCTTTGTGGGTTAGGTGTTTGTGTATGTGTTTTCTGTACTGTGTGATGTCTGTGGGGAGTGGCATGGAATGGAGTATTTGGTTATAATGTCTCTCTGGTGTTACCTTAATGGTGCGAGGTGTCGGTGCATGATTGTACATGTAGTGCCAAGGGTGTTGTGGGTTAGTGGTCACTGTTGCCATGAATTGTGTTCCCCTCATGTCTAAATGTTCCCTAACTTTCAGTATTTTTGTTTCTGTGTGCAGGTGTTCTATTGGTGTTGTTTGAGTGCATCCTGTAATGATACGAAGTGAGTTGTTTTGTATTGTCTGTAAGGTGTTTATGTGTGCGTTTGAGATAATGAGTGCCCAGCATGGGCTAGGATAGTCCATAACTGAGCGAATATATTGTTTGTATATAAGTAATGTTGTTTCCTGCTGGTGTCCAAAGTTTGTGCCTGTTAGTACCCTAAGCGTGTTAAGTCTTGACGTACATTTGTTTTTAATGTCCTGAATGTGGTTTGCAAAAGATAATGATGTGTTGTATGTGACCCCAAGTATTTTGGTCCTGTGAGTGTGTGGAATGTTGGTGTTGTTTAGTGTAAGCTGTGGAGTTATCTGGTGTTCTTTTGTATTGCTTGTAAGCAAGGTGATGGTTGATTTTGTGGGCGCTACTTTGAGTCTATTGTGTGTGAGCCAGTCTTGTATACTGTTTATGTATGTTTGTAGGTTATTTGTAGTGGTGTCGATGTTGTTGTGGGTGGATGTTAGAGTGATGTCATCTGCATATGGGCCTATTGAATTAGGGCGTGAATCATATAAGATAGGAATATGCGAATTACAATTGGCTACCAAATTTTTAACTGTTGATGATAAAGAATCCGTTTTTTTGGTTCTCAGAAACCGTGAAGTGTGTGAAATGGCCGGAGTAACTCGGGACGAAACCTTGCGCGCCGCCCGGAGCGGTGAGACACAGTACTACACTAGAGTAGTAATACAAGGACCGGGTCATTATGGCGCAGCCGAAGATGCTGTGAGAGACTTAAAAGTAGTTTGTATAGATCAAATCTTACGTCTGATTTAGTATACAAAATCCTAAACAAAGATACCCCTGGCACCATTCTTTGACTCTAAAATCAAAGGGTAACAGAAATATTAAAGACAAAGGGCTGTTCAAAATTATAACCGAGGGCAGCTATGGGGCAGCCATCCAAAGAGATACTTTTCACGAATCACAACATGACTTGTGCAGTTTAATGTACCAGTTGAAACTGGAGAAAATGAACGATGGCTACTCTCCCCCGGACATGTGCAATATTTATAGCATTATCATGGAATATCAGTTTCTTGGGGATACCCAGGCGCTGCTGCTGCGCATTGCCCACATTCCCAATCATAGAGGAAGGAGCTTAAGCATCACATACGACAAGCCTCATTATGTCAATGTCGCAACTAACTTACAAACCAGTATCTCAATATATACAAGAACGATTGAGGGGAAAAGTTTTTCATTCGGTGACGGGAACTTAACACTGAAGCTACACTTTCGTCGCACTCTGACAGAAGGACCCGAAGACGTCTCTAAGTCTATCGAGGGGTGAGATACCAGCTCGGGAGTGGGAGTGGATCCATTTTTTCAACCATACTGCGTACGACTGTCCCCTTTTTGAAGAGTGGTGCCAGATATCTCAGCAGAAAAGCGTTACACTCAGGTCTTAACACGGTAGAAGACACAATGGCTAGGGCTAAGCCGAAAGAAGCTCTAAAATAGCACTTAAAGCGTACACGGGACGAAATCATCAAAGATGCAAAGAGAAAAATGCTTGGTGGCGGGAAGAGGAAGAGGCCACTTTTTTAGCTGAGATAAGCTAAGGACGTTGCTCTCATGAATCGTAGACCGTTTACTACTTGTCGAGAGAGGTGTCACTATTTTTGGCTCGTTATGGCACGTCTCATCCATCCGTGAGTTCACAATGTTGTAAATCGGAGCTGGCCCTCTTTGACGTGCCCCCAACACAAGTATCTATACAGCACAATTACTTTATTACAGTTTATCCGTTAAACACTATTAGCTCACCGAGTGCTCCTATAGAGTTCGTGATCCACAGCTCAGGCCCTTACTTTTTGATCCAAGCTGTGTGCACATGTACGCTAAACTACGAGTAGTACATTTAGATGGAACAGACTGCGAAAAGGATTACGATGTATTCCCAGAAACAAACTTTCAACACTCAATATTCAGTCAGTGTGACGTGTATTTAAATCAGGTCAACATCTTGGCAGGATCTGGCTACTACCACCTACGGGCCTATCTGGAAAATGTCCTCAACTTTTCAAAAGAAGCGAAGGATACCTCTTTAGCTGCTAAAGATGGAAGTAGTATAAAGGCCAAATTTAAAAATTCTAAAAAGAAGATAAATGATTGCTTCGGGCGCCTACACACAGACTGCACATTCCAAGAGAAGCTGCTTGTGAATGGGTTGATATGAAAATAAAGGTCACTCGTACGAGCTGACCAAGAAGAGAGCTCGAACCCTGTTGTTATTCATATTATGGAGACATATCTCCACGTGTGTCCGGTGAAATTAAGCTCTGCTAAACAAATAGAAATTGAAAAAAATTTACTACACGTCACAGTAAAATATGCAATTAATAGAGTCCAGTTCAAACTAAATACGGTGCCCTAAGGGCTAACATAGAAGCAGATAGAAATGTTGCCATTGGAGCTCTTCCTAAAAGGTTATTAATTGGAATGCAGGAAGAAGCTGCTGCGAATGGAAAATATAAAAAGACCGCATTTAATTTCGAAAAATGTGGCCTTAAAAATATAACCCTACGCATCAATGGGGTCGCCTAGGCAGGACATTGGAAACGAATTATTCTACAGATGACGAGTTACCACTTCGCTCGAGAGCTTACAGCAATCTTGCCAGTACTTGTAACGAATTAAGAATCGGCGTAACACAGAAGGAATTCGTCGTGCGGGCGAACCTTTACCCATTTGACATCTCGCCAGACTTATCTGCTTGTATAAATACGCACATAAGTCCACAGCAGAGTGGGAACATATCAGTCAGATTGGAGTTCGCCAAGCCGCTAGACGCTCCTATTAGTGTACTAGTTTACCTCGAATCGCAGGCCCTAATAGAAATTGATAGGTCTAGAGGTGTAGTCACAGACTTTTAAAAATGGATACGAATACACTCCAGAGAGTAATGAATAGTGACCGTTTCGCAGATTTTAAGAGCGGAGAAGGGATTCATTAGATAACCGTTTATTTTAAAAATAGAGAACGACTGTACTATTTTAATTCACTGGGTGGACATCCTTGGAATGATGATATTATTTTAAAATTCCTCGATCAATTGTAAATTCCCAAATAGTCTGAAATCCATATTCCAGAGGTATGACAGCAATATATGTGTCATGTACAGCCTAACTTTTATCATGCATATGGCCCGCGGGTATGAGTTTAAATTTTTTTTTAAATTATTCGATTTGTGTGACCCCGAGCTGAATGATGAATTGATATGCACCCAGATAAAAGGCCGGTTCACGTTTGTATGCACTCGATGTATTGTGTGAAGTTTTATGCGTATATATATATATATATATATATATATATATATATACACTGTATATGTGACTTCATCAGTTAATTATTGTAGCAATATGTACAGTATAGCTTAAAGGCCTATACTGTGTAAAATTATAAAATTTTCCCCAATAATAAGGACGAGGATTATGTTCTGTAGCTTATTTAAAATGTAATGGATGCTAATTTTGTAACTAATTTAAGTTGGATATATATATATATAATGTATAAAAAATGATATCAATGTCACTTCTATATGTGTGAGAAACATTGAAAGCCAAATAACGTAAAAAATGTGTTGGATACAGTAAATGCTGTTATCTGTTACTTTAAAAAACAATCCTCATAGTTTTATCATTTACTAAAATGTTGAAAATACAAGGCTTATTCTTACCCGACACACACCGACACACACGAGAAAAAAGAAAAACTTTCATTACCTCTTCGACGACGAGGCAATCGTTGGATCGAGTATCCAGTAAAACTTCAAACCCCATGCTCAAAACACAGTCGACGACTTGAGTTTCTTCAAAGCTATTACGAAACGTTTCTACTACACGATCCAGCTCAACCCGGCTCCTTTAAAAAAAAAAGGTACGGGTGAAGGCAGAAATTTTTAATTTATTTTATGGTCAGTTCATGTATTTTTCTGAAGAAAATTTCCAGAATGCCCCGTCAAGAGAAAAAACGACGAACAATATTACACTTCAAAATGAGTTTTTAGTATAAGTATTCTACTCCTCTATTCGTTTAGCAAATTGCGCAGTGGCGCAAACCTATAGTACAAATTGTTTCAGAGGAAGGTAAATTACAGTTTTAACATCTACAGATCTACAGAAGCTAAGGCTAACAAAGACCCTAAGATCCCCTCTAAGGTTAGCCCGAGAGAAAGGAAAGAGTAGGGGGTTAAGAGAAGAGAAGAGAATAAGGGGTTAAGTAAGGAGCAACACCTATCACTCGTGGTTTAACATTCATTCAGAAAAGGATAAAAAAAGGCTCACCATCATCATCCGCCGGCCACTGCCGACAAGTCAGAAAAATAGTCGGAGAAAATAGGAAAGGGGTGAAAGATGAAAAGAATTAAAATAAGAACGCTTACAAACCATGCAAACACAGTCTTAACTCACTGTCATACCATGCAAACTACAAACATGTAAGAAAAGAGTTACAGACATGCAAAGTAAGGAGAGGATAAGGAGAAAAAAAAAAGTAGGTAAAGTTAAACAAAAAGTGGGTTAGTTTACGCTACGAGCTACTTCTACGTTCGTGTTAGTCTAATTTTTTTTTTTTTTTCATCACACGCTGTTAGCGCTGGCATTACACGCATGACACCAATACTGATGAGGTTACTTGAACGATATAATGTAAGACTATAATAAACACTGAGCTGAAATGCACATGATATATATGTTAATCCTCCATCTATGGCCTAAGGCGGTTCGAAGATGACAGGGGTTCTGGTGAGGTAGTAGCAACGGATTTGTTACTCTGCAGTATCTGGTACCGTATAGGGAATCGCAGAAGTTTCTCTTATACTTCTCTCCAATTTCTTCTCATAGTGGATCGGAGGATTCTGTGGAGCTTACTAAATTCTCTGAAGATTCCCCGATTCTTCTTGTAACGTATTCAGAATTTATTTTTTCTGTTTAAGACTAGTTTAACTGCTAAAATGTTACAGATAATGCTCAGCTTCTAAGTTAGATCAGACAATCATAATGAACATTGGAGAAATTTTACAGGTTTATATATTGAAATTTTTAATGACATCATTATTATGTCATTATTAGCGGGAGGGGGAAGGGTGGAGGAGGAGGTTAGAGAAGGAAAAGAAGAAACTCAAAAGGCCTTGCGGCCCATACCGAGGAGGTACGAATGGCAACGGGTGCAAGTGAAAAATTTCTACACCCTCAAATAGTGAACAAGATTCGGTCTAACCTTTTCTTGAACTGATCCAAAGAGGAACGGTTCACAACTTCTGAAGGTAGCCTGTTGCACGTGTCACAGCTCTTATAGGCAAAGTAATTCCCACACACATTAATGCTAAACCGTTTCAAATCCAACTTCCAACAATTGTTGCGAATTGAGTTATCATTTAAATTAAACATGCTTCTAAAATCGACATCGTCGAACCCATATAAGAGATTGAAAACCTCGGTAAGTTGACCGCGTAGTTGACCGGTTTTAAGGGTATGGCAGCAGACTGGAGCACCATTGACTGGTCCAGGAATGCACTCCATACTCCCTCAACATCGCCGCCGACCGATAACCACATCTCACCTACGTTATCCAGGAAGCCAACAAAGTCCGCCCGCCGTAGATTGAGCTTACTGCATCTAGTTACTACGCTCCACCCGAGGGATGGACAGACAGAACTTAATCAGACCGTGAACACTCCCGCCCAACGATTCGTCAACGGTGAGGCCAGTGACGAGGTTGTCTTCGGTCGTGAATACTAAGTCCAGAACGCTTTCGCCTCGTGTAGGCCCATTCATCCACTGAGTCAGGAAGTTCTCATCAGCAGAGTCATCTAGCCTCCTCCCTTCGGCATCAGCAGTCCTGTCTTCCCACTTTATGCCGCGACATTTGAAGTCTCCTAAAGCTACACACACACCCTGTACGCTAGCAGGCTAGGGAGTTCGGTGTACAGGGCTGTATCTTCCTCAAGGAGGAGATGCGGAGGTCTGTACACCAAGATTAACCTATAGTTCGTCCCTCCCACGTTCAGATCGACGCCAAGCAGCTCCCGTTACGATCGGAACTGGCAGTCAACCGGACTCAACAGGTCCCTCACGTATATTAGTAGCCCTCCCCCCTCCCCACGGTTGCGGTCCTTGTGAAACATTGTATACTCGGGAATCTCGAACTCCCCAACGTAGTCCCTACGATCAGTATGAATCCATGACTCGGTGATAGCAACGATATCCTGGTATTCTGATGCTAAGAGCGCCCGTAGCTCGCAAAACTTATTCCTTATCGACCTAGCATTAAAAAGCACTGCACGGAGGGAGCCTTCCCAATTCTGACCGCCCCCTAGCTCGACCCGTTTCCCGAACAGCCAGGGCTGTCGGGAGTTGAAGAGCCCCTCACCAACGAGGGGGCAACTTCCGCAGGAGCCTGAGCCCCTCCAACGTGGAGGGAGGGTCACCTTCCTATACATGGACGCACCCTTAAGTTGAAGATACGTCTGACAGCGGCTGAAAATCATCTCTCCCCGGTGGGATCCCGTCATCAATCACCGGGCTTGATCTCACCATAAGGTATAAGTGCCGGTCGAGCAGCGTGCCTAGCACACCTTTACCCTTGACGTTGAGGTGAACACCATCTCTCTGATAAAGGTCCCACCTACCAAAAACCGCGTCGAAGCAGGGCCGGATTTAGGAGTGGGCAAAGTGGGCAGCTGCCCATGGGCCTCCACATCTTGAGAGCCTCCACATCTTGAGAGCCTCCACATATTGACAAGCCATTATTAAAATAGAAAAAAACCCGAAACTAGAAAAACCCGATAGATGATCAACAAAAAAACACGCGCATCCAATACCACTGTAGTACATAAACTTTTACCAATTACTATTTGTTGTGTACTGATTATTATTTTGTTTTTATTACTCTTTTAGGCCTACTCTCACTATAATGGAATACCCGAGTAACCCGAGGCTTTCATTTTTTGCAGAAATGAGTGGAATGGACAGACAGAAGAGTGCACGATGTTTTGAAAGTGTATGTATGTTAATTATATTATGAATCTTATGGATGACTTCAATTATGTCTTCCCCTAAGGTAGGGGGGCCTCCACATGGAGGCTGCCCAGGGCCTCCACACGTCTAAATCCGGCTCTGCGTCGAAGGGGTCAAGAAACCTCACGCCCAGTGGGACGCACAAATCTTGCATCCTCTCGTTCATGCCTATGACCTTACTGAGCGCGTGGTCACTGGCATTCATCCGCGGTAAAATACCCATCAACATTTCCTTGTCTGTCTTAAGTTTTAGATCATCCGCAAGAGATATCATATGATCTCAGTAATGATCACTTCGGTCGAACTTACCCTACCGCCTTTGAGGAACAGATCGTTGCCTCCAGGGTTGACAACTATCCCAGTCTTCCGACTAGCCA
The DNA here is from genome assembly GCA_023014485.1 of Bathynomus jamesi. Lineage (NCBI taxonomy): Eukaryota > Metazoa > Arthropoda > Malacostraca > Isopoda > Cirolanidae > Bathynomus > Bathynomus jamesi. Next base: position 711,131 of record JAJOZX010001665.1, on the reverse strand, counting down.
AGCGCAGCTTCTCTAACTCCTTTAAGTGCACCTTTCTCCGCCCAGATAAACACCTTACCTTCCTCCTGCAAAGCAAAGTACTTCTCCTGGCCCCTGATCTGTGAGTCCTCAATCAAAACGGTGTCTTCTTCCTTCGCGCAGAGGGGACTAAAGTGGTTGGAGGTCCTGGCAGCGGCAATCGGGGCCTCAGGCTTCGGGTTCGCAGCCTTCTTGCCCGGTACCTTTCGATACCCGTCGCCACTCATAAACTCAGCCGCACTTACAGCACCCGACCCACCCCGACAGGCAGTTCATCCTTCAGTTTCTTTGGGCCATCAGTAGGCCCCTTCTTTATCGTCCCCTTCCAACCATTTTTCGTTATCGGCCCCTTCTTTATCGTCCCCTTCCCACCCATTTTCTTTATCGGCCCCTTCTTTGTGCCCTCCTTTCCCGCCACCTTGCGTCGCGGTTCTGAGCATTCCACGTAGGTCGCTGGCTATTCCTGAAACTGATTTTGTACCTCGGCTTCCCGGTTGCACCTTTACCCTTTCTCCGCTGTCTCGAGCTCTGTCCAGTCCGCCGCTAGACCGCCTTTCCAGGGCGGCTATCCTCTCAATATGCTCCGGGGTGGAGGCGCAGCCCCGTCAGCGACCGCCGCGCCTCCACCAGCCGATCTGGACGACTCGAGCAGCCGGACCCTCTCCTCTCGCTTCTCGTACAACTGCAAGAGTTCCCAAAAGCTGCACATGCTGGAGTGGTTGGTCTTTTCGAAGCAAGCTTCTTTGAAGTTCGTTACCCACTGGTTTACTCTACACCTCGCGCCTCAGTTTCTGCGGTCCAGTCATTGCAACTTATTTTTCTAACTCCGAATACACTGAATAAGATAGTGTTCTTGCAATGAAAACTATCGAAAACGTTCTGACCAGTACAGAAAAATGGAGGTTGGTGAATTCTTCCCGCACAAGCCACATCCGCCTATCTGCAAGTGACGTTCATCCCATCCAGACCCAGCAGCTACGCCCGAGACTTTCCGCTGGCCTGACAGCCAGCTGTGCAGTAAAGCTCTCTCACCTAAGAGCAGTACAGCCAAGCACCATCAACTGGCTTAAAGGGGCACTAGCCACACTCCATTCATCGCGCTCCTACTCCTGGGACCCCTCCATCCCAGTTACTCACGACTTACGAGCGTTAAATGGTGTTATTTATCGAGGTTCCAAAGCCTCTCTTTCCACGCATGAGGTAGCAGTAGGGTTCTTATAGTAAAGGTAGAGAAAAAGTTTTTTTTGCTCTCACACCCCAAGTATAACGTTTACAACCAGAAAAAATGTACAAAACCTTTATACCCCCCTGCGGAGTTTATAACCCCTGCGGAGAGAGAGAGAGAAGTTTTCATAGTACGAGATTTCTTATCGTGTCGTTTCCTCTGTCCAGGTGTTCGGAGCTTCCTTCTTGAGCCATTGCGTGTCTAAAAACTCCATCGTTCTCAGTTAATTTGATTGTGTCTGTATGTTACGATTATCTTATTACGAAAATTTATTTTAGAAATGTATTATGAAAATGACTATTTTCTCTTTTTGCGACTAAATAAACAGAATGACGTAGTTATGCTTTTTTATTCAAAGTAAATATATACGGAATTATTTGCTTATTCTACGCCAAAATGAACGGCACTACAAAAGTTATTATATATATATATATATATATATATATATATATATATATATATATATAAAGGGTGATCCAGAGAAATGGGACCCAAAAGAAACCCCTGTAACTCTTAAAGTATAAGTCCTTTTATAAAATCATACGCATCATTCGAAAGAGGATAGTTACAAGTTTGTACAGGATTGTATACGTTTTGACAATACAAGATAAGATACAAAACAAAATAAAAGTGTTAGTTAAAATTAACCCTTCAAGATGACTGCATGGACTGTGGAACAGCTGTGTTTCATAACTGAGCAATATTATGAGCATGGAAGAAGTGTAGTTTCAGCTCAAAGATCTTTCAAGACAAATTTTCAGATGTCAAAATCACCTTCTAAGAAAGTAATCCGTCGGTGTGTCAGAAATTTTTCCCTAACTGGCAGCATTGGAAAAAGAAAACCAACTGGAAGAGTGCGCACAGCAAGGATAGACGAGATCATTAACAGAACTCATGAAATTGTACAGGATAATCCTAACATAAGCATCAGACGTGCTTCTCAGCTGTTAGGAGTTGGATATGGAACAACACACCGTATATTCAAGCAAAATTTAATGCTTTTTCCATATAAAATTCAAACAGTGCAACAACTAAACGATGGAGATTCCGCACGAAGACGACAATTCTGTCAATGGATCCAACAGAAGGTAAATGACACCACCAATTTTCTAGCAACTTTGATTATGTCAGACGAAGCCCATTTTCACTTGAATGGAACTGTAAACAAACAAAATTGTCGTTTCTGGGCAACAGAAAATCCATTGAATATTACCGAAGTCCCGTTGCATAGTCAGCGTGTAACTGTTTGGTGTGGTCTTACTGCATCTCAGATCATAGGGCCGTACTTTTTCGAGGATTCCACCGGAAACACGTCACTGTTAATGGTGATCGCTACGAAAAAATGTTGACCGATTTCCTAATTCCTAAATTAAGAGATCTTTGTCTAGAAAACCACTGGTTCCAACAAGACGGAGCTACCTGCCATACCACGAGGAACTACATGGCAGTTTTGCGTCAAAAGTTTCCAGGCGAGTTAATCTCAAGATTTGGAGACGTTGAATGGCCCGCAAGGTCTCCGAATTTTTCTCCCTTAGATTATTATCTCTGGGGATATTTAAAGAGTAGGGTCTACAGAAATAACCCAACGACCTTGCAAGAATTGAAGGCCGCCATCACAAATGAGATACAGGCCATACCACCGCACACTCTTGCAAAAGTGATGCAGAACTTACAAGCGAGAACACTGGAATGCTTGGCAACTAATGGAGCACATTTGAAAGGTCATTTTTAAAAAATAAATATTTCATAATAAACTTGTAACTCTACTCTTTCGAATGATATATAGTTTTTATGAAAGGAATTAAATATTAAGAATATTTGGCTTTTTTTATGGGTCCCATTTATCTGGATCACCCAGTGTATATATATATATATATATATATATATATATATATATATATATATATTGCCTTCTAAGCCGACTTGGGCTGTGAAGAACTTCATTATACGGGGAACATCTCCGAACGATTAAATACAGGGTGTTTCAAAAGTCCCTCATTATTTTTAAAATTTTATTAAAATAGCAATTACAAGAGGAACCAAATGACAATTTGGTTGCTGAGTCTACGATTCATGAGAATTTTGGTGGCATCAAACTTGGCTTCATAAGTCTACTGGAAAGTCACTGGTACACCTCAACGTGGGCACCGTCTTTTTCGAAACAAGCGAGCCACCGTTTTACGCATTCTTGGCCGACATTGGACAACATTTCGGGAGTAACAGAAGCACACGCATTCCTGATCCGTTCTTCTAGTGTGGGGAGGACTCGCGGCTTGGTGGCGTACACTTTGCTCTTAATGTAGCCCCACAAAAAAAGTCGCATGGGGTAAGATCAGGCGAGCGAGCAGCCCATTCGATGGGACCACGGCGACCAATCCACCGATCCGGGAACTGCTTATTCAGAAATGAGCGAACCTCACGCGAGTAATGAGCAGGGGCACCGTCTTGCTGGAAAATGACTTCTTGCATGTCAGCTACAGCTGACAGTTGGGGGATGCAGAACTCCTGAAGCATACGAAGGTAATTGTCTCCGTTGACGTTCACGGAATTTCCATCTTGATCCCGGAAGAAGAACGGACCAATCAGCCCAGCTGAGGAGATGGCACACCAGACGACCAATTTCGGCGTGTCCCTTTCATGTTCACGGATCTCCGCAGGATTGTGAGTTCCCCAGATGCGGGTGTTGTGCCGATTGACGCGACCAGAAAGGTGGAAGAGAGCTTCGTCGCTGAACCACATGTGCTCCAGGATCGATGGGTCTCTTTCGTAGTGATGCAGCAGTGTCTCACACATCTCCACCCGGCAATCGTAGTCTTGAGGTTCCAGCTTCTGAACCACCTGGATCTTGTACGGATACAGCTTGAGACCACGCCGCAAAATCCGTTGGATAGATGTCGCGCTGATGTTCAGTTCCGCAGCAGCTCGCCGAATGGACTTTCCTTGACTCTGAGTAAACGCCTCACGGACAGTTTCGACATTCTCCTCACTCCGCCCACTTCGAGGTCTTCCTGATCGTGGTTTGTCCTTTACGGATCCGGTCTCCATAAACTTCCGGTGGGTGGCGACGATGGTGTTCCTATCCGGTGCATAATGCTGTCCGTAGACTGCCCGGAATCGTCGCTGCACTTCGACCACAGATTGAAAAACCTCCTGCCATGCAGCGATTTTACACCTCTGCTCTAGAGTCAGCATGGTAGCAGAAGAAAACGGAGCAAAACTTCAAATGTAGACTCAAAAAAATTCTCAACTACTGAGTAAGAGTTTACCACAAGATGAACGTCGTTGGTCGATTAGCTGCAAAGAAAATTGAAAATCAAATTAGTGAGGGACTTTTGAAACACCCGTATATAAAATTAAGTGAATACAGCAATCACATGCGAGTTTAGTATTCTATATAGGTGCAGTAGAACAAAAAGCGTGTATATTTTGATGTATATACATATATACATACGTATATTTTGATGTGTGTATATATATTATCCATGTATTGGAATAATATTTTTGGTGTATATAAATTTCTTCTAATAATATTATTTTTCATGGTATATTTCCTGTATATTTATTTCCTGTATTTTTTCGAATAAATGTATGTTACATAGCTGATTCCATGTTAAATAATTCGCTTTGCAACTCAATAAACAGAATGTAGTGGTGTTTGTTTATTTAAAGTATATAGAGTATTAGCGATATTATTGGATTTAATGGTGCATCGATAGAGGTGTGTGTGTGTATATATATATTATTTTTATTATTTTTGAGGCATGTGTGCCTGGATAAATAAATATATGTATTGTCTTCTAAGACAGCTGGGTGGCTCTACATTATGGCACTCTCTCCATTAATTATATATATATATATATATATATATATATATATATATATATATATATATATATATATATAGTCCCAAATCGGTGAGTGTATATACACTTAAAGATATCTAAAAGAAGTATAATTCTGGGGACATCTCCCTCCATTAATATATATATATATATATATATATATATATATATATATATATTAACCACTCCGTCTATGACCTTGGTCGGTTCAAAGTTGGCGGGGATTCTGGTTAGGTGGCAGCAACGGAATTGTTACTCGTTAATAGCTGGTACCCTATAGGGAATCGCAGTAGTCTCTTCTATACTACTCTCCGATTTTTTCTTGTAGTGGATCGGAGGATTCTGTGAGGCTGACTAAATTCTCTGAAGGTTCCCCAATTCTTCTTATAAAGTATCGGGAAATTATTTTTCTCTATTTAAGACTAAGTTCTCTGAAGAGAGAAAGGCTCGAAGAAGACAAAGATATGCTCTTCCTGTAGTTTACTGTTAAAATGTTGCAGGTAATTCTCAGCCTCTAAGTCAAATCAGTTAAAATCAGAATGAACATTGCAGAAATTTTACGGGCTTATATTCTGAAACTTTTCATGACATCATTATTTTTTAATGCTGATCTTGTTTTTTTTTATATTCTCAATAGACTGATTTATTTGGCAAAATATTTAAAGACAAAAAATATTTTTAGCTGTAGCAATGTCTAGACTGCTTAGCAAGAGGAAGACATATTTTTATTTTAAACCGCATATTGACAGATCTGATGTTATCATGATCTGCCGGGTTAATTAAAAACGGAAATTGAAACATGCCTCCCATCACGAATTACAATCAAACACGCACTTGAGAAAAAAATTAAATGCTTAAGATTCGAAATTATACTTTAAGCAGGACATGACTTCATCTTTTATAAAGAAGAGAGAATGTATAGAGGAAATGAGCAATACAGAATTTAACACGGTTACATTATTAAGTTAAATCTAGAAAAATGGTTAAGTACTTTAAAAAAAAGAATTCACCAATTATTCAGCGGAAATAAAATAGAAAACAAATAAAAAATTTAGCCAAACTCGTGTTATGCGACTTTGAACACAATATGTCAAAATGAATATATGAATATAAATATACATAACAAAATTTAAAGATTATATAAGAATTATATGAATTGTAGGAATTATTTATTGTTCATTTTTACATATATATACACAAGGGAATAAATAGCACTGAATTATTCTTGCACTCTCTCCTGGCTGGGGTGACTCTTCATTGAGACCATTTCCTTTAATTAATTAAATAAATAGCGCTGTCTGGCAATTATTCTGCTGTGTCACTCTACATATTTGTAATTATATATATATATATATATATACATATGCATATATAACTGCAATGACCGCGCAGTATATAAATGAATAGAAACGACATAAGTGTTAAGGAACGTTTCTGCACACGAGGAGGAGAGATAACGAATAATGAAAAATGAGGCGAACCGCCCGGGAATCGAACCCAGGCCTTCCAATTGCCGGTCGGGACGCTCTACCATTATGCTACGGACCTCACTCAATCACAAATCGAAATTCTCCCACATAGGGCAGAAACCAATGCCCTGAGAGGGCACCCTCGCAAATCGTGAATATGCGCATATAACTGCAATGACCGCGCAGTATATAAATGAATAGAAACGACATAAGTGTTAAGGAACGTTTCTGCACACGAGGAGGAGAGTAACGAATAATGAAAAATGAGGCGAACCGCCCGGGAATCGAACCCAGGGCCTTCCAATTGCCGGTCGGACGCTCTACCATTATGCTACGGACCTCACTCAATCACAAATCGAAATTCTCCCACATAGGGCAGAAACCAATGCCATGAGAGGGCACCCTCGCAAATCGTGAATATGCGCATATAACTGCAATGACCGCGCAGTATATAAATGAATAGAAACGACATAAGTGTTAAGGAACGTTTCTGCACACGAGGAGGAGAGATAACGAATAATGAAAAATGAGGCGAACCGCCCGGGAATCGAACCCAGGGCCTTCCAATTGCCGGTCGGACGCTCTACCATTATGCTACGGACCTCACTCAATCACAAATCGAAATTCTCCCACATAGGGCAGAAACCAATGCCCTGAGAGGGCACCCTCGCAAATCGTGAATATGCGCATATAACTGCAATGACCGCGCAGTATATAAATGAATAGAAACGACATAAGTGTTAAGGAACGTTTCTGCACACGAGGAGGGTGCCCTCTCAGGGCATTGGTTTCTGCCCTATGTGGGAGAATTTCGATTTGTGATTGAGTGAGGTCCGTAGCATAATGGTAGAGCGTCCGACCGGCAATTGGAAGGCCCTGGGTTCGATTCCCGGGCGGTTCGCCTCATTTTTCATTATTCGTTATCTCTCCTCCTCGTGTGCAGAAACGTTCCTTAACACTTATGTCGTTTCTATTCATATATACATATATATATATATATATTATATATATATTAGACTGTCCCAATTTTTTTTGTTCCTGAAGTTTGTCATGCACACCCCCCTAATTTCTTCCACTCGTGAAAACATGCCAGCAAGATGAATTTCATTCGTGTTCTTTAATTTTAAGGGTCCCCTCAAACCATGTGTTACTATTGCTGAACGGCTACTCTCTACCTTATACTAATTGTAGCATATTTCTTTTCAGGTTATGGATACAAGAAAGCAGGAGACTGTGTGGTTGTTCGAAACAGCTCATGCCAACGCCATGAAACTCATCAAAGTCCCCGAAGATCGAGACTTTCTGAATGACCAGCGAACCGTGTGGAAGATGTACATCGGAGGAGAGGACCTGGAGTTTGCTCGCAGGGCAGCAGAGCGGGAGAAACACCGAGCAGCTGAAGAGAAGAGGAAGAAGAAAAGCCGCGAAGAGATGGACTCACTGCAAGCAAAAGGAACGGTGAAAAGTGGGTCTTCTTCTTCTTCTTCGGAGTCCATGGCCGAAGCATCCAATGATGATGTCCAATATTTCTCTCCTGGTCCTTCGGCTCCTCGATCCACTCCCAAGGACGGCCAAGTGTCGGCAAGGAGGATCATCCAATATCCCAATTTTGCTGCAGCCCTGGATCGAACTGGAACCTCAGTACGCCAAGCGATGCACATTGTGGCTCCAGCACTCGCTGCCGCGGGAGTTGAGTTATCCTCGGTCACCTTGTCCAAATCAAGTCTTCACCATTCACGGCAGAAGTCCAGGAAGAACTTGGCAGCCGGAATCAAGACCGAGTTCAATCCTGATACGCCGCTTGTCGTCCACTTTGATGGCAAACTCCTCCCTGATTCGGATGGAGGGAAATCGGATCGCAAACCAGTGCTGGTCAGCGGGAAGAATCTTGAGAAGTTGTTGGCGATCCCAAAAATCCCTGACAGCACGGGACAGTGGATGGCTGGAGCTGTTCTGAAGGTGCTAGACGATTGGCCGCAAGTTCAACCATGGATTGCCGGTCTCTGCTTCGACACAACAGCGGCGAATACCGGTATTCACAGCGGTACTTGTACGATTATCAAGGACCAAATGGACCGCCGCGTTCTTTTCCTGGCTTGCAGACACCACATGATGGAATTGGTAATCACCTCAGTCTTTGACCTGTTCTTCAGGTCTTCTGGCCCCGAAATTGCGCTGTTCGCTCGCTTCAAATCCCAATGGGAGTTCATCGACCAGAAGCAGGCTTCTCCGTTCAACGGCGATGGCCCAAGCGACATCCTTTCGGAATGGGTGGCGTTGAAAAAAGAGCAGATTGTCCACTTCATTGAAGACCAGCTTGAAGTTAGCCACCCAAGAGATGATTACCGGGAGTTCCTGATCCTCGCTCTGGTCTTCCTCGATGGTCATGGCAAACGAGATCTCCGGTACAATCGTCCTGGAGCATACCACCGGGCCAGGTGGATGGCCAAAGGCATTTACTGTCTTAAGATGTTCATCTTCCGAAGCCAATTCCACCTGACCACTCACGAGGTCTGGTCACTACGCAGGATAAACGTCTTTGCCGTCACCATCTACCTCCAGAGGTGGTTCGAGGCTCCATTGACGGCGGACGCGCCCGTCAATGACCTGGAGCTGTTGGAGGACCTAGAGCGGTACAAGGCGGTGGATCATGATGTAGGTACCGCCGCATTGACGAAATTCCGGGGCCACCTCTGGTACCTAAGCGAAGATTTAACCGGACTCGCTATGTTCTCCTCCAAAACCACCGATGCAGAGAAGACGGCCATGCTCCAAAACCTGCACAAGAAGACCGAAAACCCAAAAGATCTGCGTTGGCTGGAGGGAAAGAGTGTCTTGACCGTGAGACGGTCGGATTTGAGCACCTTGGTCACAAAAAGGACTCAAAACCTTTTTCATTGCCTGAAGCTGCCGGTTCCAAAAACCCCCAAAGATCTCGAAGGATGTGCACCATCGTTGAAGTCTGTGAACGACGTGGCAGAATGGGCGGTGAAACTGGCGGAAGATTTCAACGAGGGCCTGACAAAAAACGAGGAGGAACGGCAGCTCGTGTACCAAGTCGTCGAATACCACCGCCAGCAGTTCCCCTCAGCAGACAAAAAGATCCTCTGTCCCCCGAAATGAAATGTGCCATTAGGAAGAATTTCCATTTCCTTTAATTTAGTCATTAGAAAGAATTTACATTTCATTCTTCCATTCTAGAATGATTAATGCTGAGCATTTATGTTTGTTCATATAGGGTCGAATAAACAAGGTCAATGAGGGGACCCTTCCCCTCCTAATAGGCCAATGAAATTTCGCCGCCCAGTTTTTCCTTTCTTCAAGTGTAATTAATTAAAGGGGTGTGCAATTTGACTCTTGCAAATTTTTATTTTTACATGTGAGGCTGGGACACCCTAATATATATATATACACTACTTCTATACAAGCCAATTAAGCCTTCTAAGAAAGCTTGCTGATTACACCTAATCCAACTGAGGCTGTCAAGAGCTCCAGTATGCGACGAGACATGCCTGCGAAAAGACCTTCTCCTCTTTCCTCTCTCTTAGGTTACCTTCCTAGGTCAGGTTAGGTTACCCCTTTTCGGGGGAGTTCATTCTTCTGGACCTCCCTTCAACCCCCCTCTTCCCTTCATGCATCTTGGGGGCTAAACCCCTTCCCCCTTCATGCAGCTTGGGGGCTAAACCCCCTCCATTTATTGCATATCCTTCCCCCCACGGGTGCCAATCCCCCTCCTCCCTTTTGCAACATTTGATCAACATTGCAATTTAATTGCACTCTACCTTTCTGCGGTCATACTTCCGGTTTTACCAAATTTCCTAAATCTGCGTTTGCTCTTGAATGGAAGTGCCTTCTGGGATCTATGTACTGCGAATATACAGCGAAGCGCAGTCATCATCAGGTCTTCAGTAACTGTTATACTTGAAAAACCTGATCGATGTAAGAATTTTCCGTGGTCCAAATTTAAATCTGATCTCCACAGTACTTTTTGTTGACTTAGTTTGATTTTTTACCGTTTTGAAAGCGAGGAGAACCCATTTCTCTTGGGGTTCTGGGCTGATGTGAACTGTTTTTTTAATTAAAAAATCCGTTTGAACGAAGGCTGTTCACATTTTTTTAAGTTGTCTAGTTCAGATGAGAATGTTTTTTTTATATTTTTTCTTGTATAAATAAGTATGAGAAAGCCGTTGCAATTTTTCGGTTATAAAAATCGTGGGGCAACTCGGAACGCGGGGTTCCTTTTTGCACCTTTTCCTAAATTTTAGTACCACGCGGTCATTGATGGAGTCCCAGACACGACGATACGTGAAAACCAAACACTGATCCATAAGTAACCTACACACAAAAAGCAACAAAAAAGTTCTTACAGCTTTGGGATTATGAATCAGGAAAAAGTTCACTGATGAGAGATCAAATGGAGAAAAAATGAGACTTTCTAATTTTTTACGATCTGCGTGGCACAACCCTCCCCGTACCACTGTCTCAAGGCCACTGATCAGTGTCGGCACCGACGGAGATAGATTAAAGCTAGATGGCAGCACTAGTCTGGGCTGTAGAAGGGGTGTTCCGAGTTGCCCCGGGCACCATCACCTCCACATGAGACGCTTCAAAATACTGTACATCCACACCCCTATTACAATATTATCATTATCATCTGATTACACTGGTATGCATATGAAATTTTTTTGTCTGCTGTGAGGGTTTTTTCAACTCATATTATATAATTCGACCATGCTGAATTCGAAAATGACATTGGTTTTCCTCAATCAGGTCAGGTTTTTTCTCTATTGGCCATTTATTATAAGTCCAATTTTATCCCCAAATTTATTGATTTTTTTAACTTAAACACTGTAGATACGAGTAATATTATAAGAACACTCGTGAAAAATTAAAACATTGTGTGAATAAATACTTTTATTCATACAATGAATATGGAAAAAAGTTTATTTTGAGAAGGAATGAAGTTTTTTTGGCTTTCCGTCTGTGTTTTTCTTCGGGCACGTCTCGCTTCAAACACCAGCAATAGTCCGCCAGCATATTGATATCCCAGTTTCCCTGGTACCTCTCTTCCATTATTTTGATATCTTGGTGAAATCGTTCACCCTGTTTCTCACTATAATCCCCGCAATTTTCAGGAAAATAGTCCAAGTGGGACCACAAAAAGTGCATTTTTATGGACATGCGTGACCCATGAGCTTTGAAAGCTTCCATCAAGTTTTCGACAACGGACTCGTATTCTGGACTTCTACGCTTGCCAAGAAAATCAGTGACAACTGATTTGAATGCCTGCCAGGCATTCAAATCAGTTGGAGTCATTGCGTTTTCGAACTGAGTATCCTTGATCAAAGTTCGAATTTGAGGACCATCAAAAACCCCAGCATTTAGTTTAGCATCAGATATATGAGGAAATTTACTCTCGAGATATCGGAATGCTGAACCCTCCTTATTCATTGATTTGATGAAATTTTTCATCAAGCCCAGCTTAATATGAAGTGGTGGGAGCAAAATTTTTGTTAGTGGTACAAGGGGCACTGAAACGACATTATGCGACCCAGGTTCAAAATTCTCTCTGGATGCCCATTCACGCTGTGCATAGTGCTTCTCATCCGCTCGGCTATCCCATTTGCAGAGGAAACATGGGTATTTCGTGTATCCCCCTTGCATTCCCAATACAAATGCCACAATCTGAAAAAAAATGAAAATATTTAAAGAATTTAGAGAATTTGTTCTATCAGATAAAAAAATCTATGCATTGGACTGTATCACTTCTGTGGGGAAGTTAAGTGTTCTTATACGCTCTCAAATAACCTTTGGAAAAACAACATAGTCAATAGCAATAGGTTACTTATGATATTAGTATTACCTTCAAATCTCCACAGATCCTCCAGTTATGTTGGTCGTATACGAGAGCATCCAGTAAAATTTTCATGTTATCGTAGCTCTCAGTAAGTTGTACGGAATGTGCTACAGGACTGATGCAACCCTATTCCCAATGTTGAGAAGTACTGCTTTCAAACTTTGTTTAGACGAGTCTATAAATAGCCTCCATTCTGATGCGTTATATGGCAGGCCCAAGGATTCGATTAGCCCCTCAACATTGCAGCAGTACACTAAGGAAGAGGTATTTTCGTGCACTGCAAAAAACTTGCGGAATTCTTCCTCTCGTTTCCTATACCAGGAGAATGTTGTTCCCGGAGCCAGCAAGTTGTCCTCTCGAAGTCGTGAGCCCAAGATCTCGGCAGCTAATTTGGAAAGTCCTAAATCCCTGGTAAGATCATTAAGTTTGGCCTGGTTGAGAGGCCTCGGCTCATTTGAAGCGGTATTTTGAGGTACATACGACTGGGACTGGTCATTGGCATTGGTCATTGATTCATCATCAGAATCATCGAAGTCCAGGGTTTGAGGTGGGTCGGGTATTGGAATTCCAGAACCATGGGGTACAGGTCTCATAGCAGAAGGAATGTCAGGGTATACAACAATGTGTTTATTCTTCTTGTTAACTCCTGAAAATAGAAACACAGAAACATGGATATAAAACTTGCATATGAAATAGAAGAAGCATTCAGACAGTGGCGGCTCGTGAGGGAAGGCTGCGGTCTGTAAGATATGAAATAGGTCGATGGAGTCTGTATATTTTCTTTCTTTTTCATTCACATTGTCCCTTCGGGGACAATATGAATGAAAAAGAAAGAAAATATACAATCATTGTATATGTAAATGTAACTTGTATAACAATATGTATGTGTAAATGTATTTTCTATAACAATATGTATATGTAAATGTATGATTACCATTATGGTGAATATTATGCTATATATGGTGAATATTACATTATGGTGAATATTATGTCAAGTTTCATACGAGGATTTCAAAATATTTAAGAAAAATATATTTATAAGCCCATCTTGGAGGTTTGTCATGCAGAAATAGCAATCTGTCACGTGATCCTTTCCTTCTCTCCAAATCATGGGAATTCCAAAAGGCAAAGATTTCGCTCTGCCTTTGCTCCATCTTCTCAAATTTTCAATGCACGTCTTGCAGCACATATGAGGGGCGAAATTTTTGTCCTGGTCCCCTAGCTTAATTCCAAAGTATGCTCTATACATTGTCTTCACAAATTTAGTGATTTGGGACTGGTTATTTGTCAAGGTAACCGTCCCAAATATGTAGCAGAATCTATTGGGATCATTTTTACACGCTCTATTCATTATGAAATATTTTATCTATATGCCTGAAAAGTAAAGAAAGATATTATACAAGTGAAACAAGTGATGATAGATGTTACTGTTCCAATTCCGCTTTGACAAAATCACGAAAAATTCTATTTTACTTATGAGGCCATAGCCGGATAACCTTAGCTGATTGAGAAAAACGGATTGCAGATTCGAAATCAGCAGGAAAAACTATAAGAATCACTTACAAAACCCTTGACAGCAAAATTGATGCATACCAGTGTTATGCACACATTTGAATCTATTCAATTAGTGAAGATGTTAGAATCAAATATTAGAATTCCATTATTTTACCGATATTCAGTTTTGCATTTGACTGTAATTGCAGTTTCAAAAAATCCATTTTGAGAGTAGCAAGATGCTAACTGAATGTAAATAAAAAAAAATTTAGGAGGGAGGGGGTAACATTTTATTGCACCGCAATCAAAAATCTGCATTGCAAAGACTAGTCTGTTGAGCAAAAGTAATCATGAAAAAGCTATTTTAAAACATAATTTATCATACTTAAAATATGTTTAAAATACTACTTATTGCACAAAAAAGCACTGGAGAATTATCATTTAAACATGTTTCAAAAAAATTGAAAAGCAAACAAATGTACACTGCAGTGAGCAATGCTGATGCAAGGTCACTTTACTGTGCGAGGTTGGGTCATTCAGTGTGATGTGTGAGTCAAATAAGCCATAGTTTTATACATATCTTGCTGATTCGAAATTCTACTCTTTCCTGATTCTTGTAACCCACTTCCTTATCGAGTTACGCGACCTCCCAGGGGGCGTGCCCACAGTTTTCCCACCACTGGCCGAGCGCTTCTCAAACCAGGTGCGCGAACAGTTATTAGAAGAGCGCGAAAAAATTTCTGACCAGTCACAAAAGCAGGAGTGAATGACGTGAAATGAAAATAAAGTCGCTATAAATATTTTATTAAAACTGTTCATTAATTGGTATTTATTTGTCATTTTTTTCTGTCTAACCTGAATAAAAACTTAAGTATATAACAACTGTTTTTATATCATTATGATAATGAAAGTCTAAATTCATGACCATTAATTATTAAAAGTTTATTTAAAAGAAATCATAAAGAACTGACAAGTTCTATAAGTGGAAGAAATTCACGTAGAAATTTGTAATGGTATCAATCGACGGGAAAACGGGAAAATATATTTTCACCGACTTAAATAAAAAATGAGTAAGGTAGTTTAGCTTGGAAATAGTGAAAATTAAGAACATTTAAAAAACAAAAACTACCCTTCAGTTCAGGTTCGTTGTCACATTTAAACTTAAGTAATTAAAATGATATATTCAGTAATATAAGAAAAGCCTTTTAACTAACATATTTGGAAACCAAAGTTATTCGTTAATTACGAAACTAAAATTTGAGCTTTAAAAATATACAAAAATCATTATTTCGTCACATCTTTTTTGTTAGTACGCGGCTGAAGACTGATAAGTTATCAATCTTCAGCCGTGATAACGTACTGTAATTGGTTTAGAGTTGAATAAAACAAAACCTATGAAGCGTACTCCTGTTTCAACTTCTCTACTTTAGGCGGTGCCACTGTAGGAGTTATACATAACATACAGTACATAATAAATACATATAATTTTGCGTGAGGAGGTCCAAATCTCGCAATATTATCACTGATGTTACTAGATGATGTTCTTGTAGTTTTAAGATGTCTCCGGTTTTGATTGTCTCCATTTCATATATTTTCTCGGTATACATCTCAGAATTAATATACCATATATTTACAGTGGAAACTCTAACCCACTTATATCAAGACACCCGCAATGGTTGCTCTTTTATCTTTATACCATTCCTACATTTACTAACTCATCAGTTAAAACTGATTGAGTTTTTGTTTGTAGGAAGGAAGGGACAAGTGCTAGCACCCGCAAAATTGCCTTCCACAGGAGAAGGAGAGAGCCGAAATAAAGGTCTCCGATACTTTTAAAACAATGCCTTCTTTTATTAATTTTGAGAAGATTGTGTAGTGTGTAAGATGCATGTACGTGTAGTAAGGAATAAAGGGGAGAAATGTGTGTTTGAGAGCATGCTAAACTGCTCACAGGGGAGATGAGACATGGAAAAAGCTCGGCAAAAGAAGACAATATCAGGAGAAACGGGAGTTCCAGCAGTTCCTCTCTCCTGCCTAACATCACCCCCGGAATACTTCCCTGGTCGAGTAGTGTCTACAATCTCCTCCTATATGGTTTGGGTTGTTTAACCTCCTTCGCAACATTTAACGTCATATGATGGAGGGGACTCCTAGTTTTACGTGGGATCTCAACCACGGGTCACTAAATAATCAGGACGAAAAGGACGGCCTCCCATCCAACTCCTCTCCAGACCTAATGTCGCTTAACTTCGCTGATCGACGGAAGTGGTGTTTTACAATATCGGCTACGACGTAGCCCTCATCAGTTAAAAGGTGAATCAGAAACCCTTTCAAAAGGGTTTTCGGTTTTTCTGTAACAAATTTCTCTCCTTCGCTTTACCTTCTTAATGAGGAAGTTTGACTTTCAGGCCTTCCATTTTCCTCTCCTGAAATGTACTCTTAATAGGTTTATTCCTTAGAGAATATTTATTCGGAAAAAATTCTTGGTTCAAACAACCAACTTATTTGACAACCACTTCGAAAGGATAAATATGTATCATGGATAACTAATAATTTTTTTCTGTGGACAAGGAAAATTTATCCACTTAGCATCGAGACACTAAAAATCTCGAATTTACAATAATAATGTAAATTATTTACAGTAAAATTAACAATTTACATTATTTTCAAATATAGGACAAATTTAAAAAGAAATAAAATGACGTTTACTTTGTGCCTTGAAATCGATATGTTATGCGAATGAATCGTTTATTGAAATTCATGGTTAGATTAACGCTCCTGTTTGGTCCATATGAATTGGGGTTCCTTAATTGCTTTTCACACTTGAGAGAAGATCCGAATTAACTTCCAATTCCTGCCAGGAATCTGCTTAGTAGGATGTATATACGTTTGAGACATCAGATTTATTCATTCATGCTTTCATTCTTCTATGTTATAAACATGTAATGAAGAGCATTCGTATCATAGGCGATTTGGTTAACGAACGTTAAACAGAGTTAAAGCTCACTTTACGAAGATTATTGCAAATATGTTGAACGCGATATATAGAGGGTTGACAAAAGTAATAGACAACTTTGTTTTTTCTATAGTTTTTGTTTTGATAATAAAAGTTAACAAATGATAACATTTATTCAAGAAGTATATTTAGAATTGTGTGACTTTCCTCTTTCTCTTATGTAAAACTGACACGTTCTGGCATCCCATTGATGAGCTTTGCCCTTTGTTCTTGAGGACAATCATTGGGATGTCTATTTACTTCTGTCAACCCTATATATATATATATATATATATATATATATATATGATACACACAGACAGTGCATGGAACAAGGAACTCTTCTGGGATAATTAAATCCACTATAGTCCGAATAAATAATGGTAAATGGCAAATACCATAGTTTTTCTTTTTCATGATGCTAGCCCGACGTGGGCAACGGGCCACTCGCAAAGAGGTCCCATAAATATAGCTTCCCTCACCAGCTATCTGCAAAGCAGACAGGATCCAGCTTTGGGACAAGGATCTAGGGTTTAAAGCAGCCTAGCCCTGCTACATTTAGAACCTCAATATAAGCAAAAGACTCGCTGCCTTCACGTCAGATTGAATACATCAAAGAAAAAGGGGTAACTATTATATTTTTAGCCATAAACCAAAACTTAAACCTCAACTGGCAGAATTGAGCGTCCACTTTTCAAGGCACATAACATGTCCGTTTCAAGATGGGAATGAACTCAGAATGGTCCCCTGAGTTTTTTATGATACACACAGACAGTGCATGGAACAAGGAACTCTTCTGGGATAATTAAATCCACTATAGTCTGAATAAGTAATGGTAAATGACAAATACCATAGTTTTTCTTTTTCATGATGCTAGCCCGACGTGGGCAACAGGTCACTCGCAAAGAGGTCCCATAAATATAGCTTCCCTCACCAGCTATCTGCAAAGCAGACAGGATCCAGCTTTGGGACATGGATCTAGGGTTTAAAGCAGCCTAGCCCTGCTACATTTAGAACCTCAATATAAGCAAAAGACTCGCTGCCTTCACGTCAGATTGAATACATCAAAGAAAAAGGGGTAACTATTATATTTTTAGCCATAAACCAAAACTTAAACCTCAACTGGCAGAATTGAGCATCCACTTTTCAAGGCACATAACATGTCCGTTTCAAGATGGGAATGAACTCAGAATGGTCTCCTGAGTTTTTTATGATACACACAGACAGTGCATGGAACAAGGAACTCTTCCGGGATAATTAAATCCACTATAGTCCGAATAAGTAATGGTAAATGACAAATAACATAGTTTTTCTTTTTCATGATGCTAGCCCGACGTGGGCAACGGGTCACTCGCAAAGAGTTCCCACAAATATAGCTTCCCTCACCAGCTATCTGCAAAGCAGACAGGATCCAGCTTTGGGACATGGATCTAGGGTTTAAAGCAGCCTAGCCCTGCTACATTTAGAACCTCAATATAAGCAAAAGACTCGCTGCCGTCACGTCAGATTGAATACATCAAAGAAAAAGGGGTAACTATTATATTTTTAGCCATAAACCAAAACTTAAACCTCAACTGTCAGAATTGAGCGTCCACTTTTCAAGGCACATAACATGTCCGTTTCAAGATGGGAATGAACTCAGAATGGTCCCCTGAGTTTTTTATGATACACACAGACAGGGCATGGAACAAGGAACTCTTCTGGGATAATTAAATCCACTATACAGTAGTCCGAATAAGTAATGGTAAATGACAAATACCATAGTTTTTCTTTTTCATGATGCTAGCCCGACGTGGGCAACGGGTCACTCGCAAAGAGTTCCCACAAATATAGCTTCCCTCACCAGCTATCTGCAAAGCAGACAGGATCCAGCTTTGGGACATGGATCTAGGGTTTAAAGCAGCCTAGCCCTGCTACATTTAGAACCTCAATATAAGCAAAAGACTCGCTGCCGTCACGTCAGATTGAATACATCAAAGAAAAAGGGGTAACTATTATATTTTTAGCCATAAACCAAAACTTAAACCTCAACTGTCAGAATTGAGCGTCCACTTTTCAAGGCACATAACATGTCCGTTTCAAGATGGGAATGAACTCAGAATGGTCCCCTGAGTTTTTTATGATACACACAGACAGGGCATGGAACAAGGAACTCTTCTGGGATAATTAAATCCACTATAGTCCGAATAAGTAATGGTAAATGACAAATACCATAGTTTTTCTTTTTAATGATGCTAGCCCGACGTGGGCAACGGGTCACACGCTCAATTCTGCCAGTTGAGGTTTAAGTTTTGGTTTTTGGCTAAAAATATAATGGTTACCCCTTTTTCTTTGATGTATTGAATCTGACGTGAAGGCAGCGAGTCTTTTGCTTATATTGAGGTTCTAAATGTAGCAGGGCTAGGCTGCTTTAAACCCTAGATCCATGTCCCAAAGCTGGATCCTGTCTGCTTTGCAGATAGCTGGTGAGGGAAGCTATATTTATGGGACCTCTTTGCGAGTGACCCGTTGCCCACGTCGGGCTAGCATCATGAAAAAGAAAAACTATGGTGTTTGTCATTTACCATTACTTATTCGGACTATAGTGGATTTAATTATCCCAGAAGAGTTCCTTGTTCCATGCACTGTCTGTGTGTATCGTAAAAAACTCAGGGGACCATTCTGAGTTCATTCCCTTATATATATATGTATATATATATATATATATGCATTTAACTGCAATGACCACGCAGTATATAAATGAATAGAAACGACGTAAATAAGGAGCGTCTCTGCACACGGGGAAGAGAAATAACGAATAAATGAAAAATGAGGCGAACCGCCCGGGAATTGAACCCAGGGCCTTCCAATTGCCGGTTGGATGCGCTACCATTACACCACGGACCTCATCAATCATAAATCGAAATTCTCATATATATATATATATATATATATATATATATATATATATATATATATATATATATACATATTAGGCCAGGTCGAAATTATATATTGAAAAGGTACATATTGTGAGGGGTTTGAATGGAACAGAAGAACCCCCTCATAAATTATTTTCGCTGTTTAAGGCCTCCTACCCCTGGCACAATTTTTCACTTTTTGACCTATATTGAAGAATATTCCATTTATACGAGACTTACTCTATATTCAGGTTTTTTGATGACATAAATCTTTATTAACGTATAATTTTATTTTAATAAATGTACAGTATTAGGAAAATTAATTAAGTACAACAATATATTCAGAAGAAAAAATTAGAGGCATAATAAATGTGCTAAAATTCAATTAACTTTTTTATTGTTCCTTATCACATGAAAAGGGAAGAAATTTTCAATATCATTAGGAAATTTTATTTCATATGTTTCTTACTCATTCCATTGGGCCTTCCATACAAACTTGGGCAGTTTTCGCCTTGATTCTAATGAGTTTAAGATAAACTTTTGACGGTTGTCATATCCTATTCTTTCCTGACATGCCTTTGACTTTGGCATGGAAAAGAAACTATCTACAATGCCTTACATCGAGCCTGTAGTAGCTTATCGTCGCTAAAATTGTTTAGCAGCGCGGGAGGAGTAATGATCTCTTTTTGCCAATCGATCATTTCGGTGCAGTCAGTCGATTGGAAATTGAGGATTCGAGGCAACTCAAAGTTTCTGGTACCTGAAAATCCTGTTCTTGAAAGGATGATTTTCTGAATAGCTTGCTCCCTAATTTCTAGTCTCTTTTCAGTTACCAGTGATATGAGTATATTTTCTGGGTGGGCAAAGTAGGCGTTATTCTTTAATATTGGTTCTATGATTGATCTATGTTGTTCATCTAAATTTCGAAGCAAGCACATTAAATGCCAAAGGTTATATGCAGCATCAGTTGCATTAGGATGAGATTTTATCCAAAAGTAACCTGGAGCAGAGAACTGCATAATAATCTTGACTATATCTTAAAGGTTTTCATCGGGATTTGGCGTTGAGATATACAGGGTGGGCCGAAAGTCTGGATCCATAGGAAAATATTTATTTTAATACATAAATTACAACAAATGGTAAATACTTAAAATGAATATCAACTTTAACTCGTAAATGTGTATCCGTGATACTGTACAGTAGTTCGTACTCCAGTATAAATACTCAAATACTTTTTTATTTCAGCCCAGAAATGGCTTCGAATCTAACAACAGAAGACCGGGTAGAACTTGTGCTCATGTACGCAAGACAGGGCGCTACACACAGAGAAGTTGCTACCGAATTCAATAGAAATCATCCTGATAAGCATCCAGTAACACATGCGACTGTTGGCAAGTTGTTTAAACGTTTCAAAGAAACAGGAAGTGTACATGATCGACGGCGTTCTGGTCGTCCAAAAACTGCAACTGATGAAAATACCTCTGCAATGGTATGTGAAACTTTAACGAATAGTCCAGTAAAGTCAACAAGAAGATATCAAATGAAACACGCATCTCGAGAACGTCAATTCGAAGAATTATTAAAAATCATAAATTCCATTCCTAAGTGTCTTGATGTCAGAGGCCGCCAATTTGAGCATTTGTTATAATTTGTTGTTTATACTGGAGTACGAACCACTGTACAGTATCACGGATACGCATTTACGAGTTAAAGTTGATATTCATTTTAAGTATTTACCATTTGTTGTAATTTATGTATTAAAATAAATATTTTCCTATGGATCCAGACTTTCGGCCCACCCTGTATAATCGAAGGACCCTGTTGGCTTGAGTTAGCCATTGAGCATGAAGGGCGTATCAGGACAATTGCCCCCGGAGGACAATTGCCCCCCTAGGACAATTGCCCCCTAGGACAATTGCCCCCGAGGACAATTTCCCCCGAGGACAGTTGCCCCCCAGAAAAATTGACCCCCTAGGACAATTGCCCCCCGAATAGTTGTAAAATGGGTAAAACTTTTCAGGATCAAATAAAAGGTTTAACTTGCCAACTACCCAACTAACTACCCAACCAACTACCCAACTAACTACCCAACTAACTACCCAACCAACTACCCAAATAACTACCCAACCAACTACCCAACTAACTACCCAACCAACTACTATTTAACGAAAAAATTATACATAGTAAATAAAAGGTTTAAGTTATCAAGCGCTATTTAACGAAAGTTCCTCCAGCATAATTATCTCAATTTTCTTGTGTCCGCAAGCCCATTACAAACATGCAGTTTACTAAGAGTGAGAAAGGACGTGACAAATTAGTGTTTGAAGATTATATTTATGTTAAACAAAAGGATTTAGCTAACGGCGTTATTTCGTATGAGTGCGAGCATCGTAGATATAAAGCAGCATGCAAAGCTAAAGTCAAAGTTTTTGAAAATGAAATTGTTGGGCGACTTCATGCTCATACCCATGCACCCGATGCTACAAAGTATGACGCTGCTAAAACTGTTGAGCAAATAAAAGTGCGTGCTGAAAGCTCCCAAGAAACTTCTCAGCAAATAATAGCAAGTGCAGTTATAGGTTTAAGTGAGGAAGCAGCCACAAAATTGCCACCTCCTCATCACTTGCGCCATAACATTAGACGCCAAAGGCAACGAGCTAATGTTTACCCCCCTTTGCCTTTAAATGCACAAGAATTCGTTTTAGAAGATAGGTATAAAACAACGCAAGATGGTCAAAATTTTCTGCTTTACGACTCAGGCAACTCAGATAAAAGAATTTTGATTTTTGGCACGCAGAAAAATTTGGAAATTCTTTCTTCTTCTTTTCATTGGTTTCTCGACGGAACGTTCAAAACAGTTCCTCAGATTTTTGCTCAGCTTTATACAATCCATGCTTTGCAGGATAGTCGTACGATACCCTTGATTTATGCTCTCCTTCCTGATAAAAGTCAAGCGACATATACAACTTTTTTTGCAAGAGTTGAAGAATTTAAATGAAGAATTATCCCCAGTCAGCATAATGGTAGATTTTGAGAAATCTATGATCAATAGCTTGCATGCTGTCTTTCCAGAAACTGAGGTAAAGGGCTGCTTATTTCATTTTAGCCAGAACATTTATAGAAAGATACAAAATTGCGGACTGCAGCAGACATATCAAGATGATAAAGAGTTTTCTCTTACCATGAGGATGCTCGCTGCTTTGGCCTTTGTTCCAACAACTGACATTGAAGAAACTTTGAAAAATTGATGGAAATAATGGCTCCGGAAACCCAACCAATCCTCGACTACTTTGAAGACACGTATATTGGACGACCTTGTCGGCGGCGAGGGCGACGAGAGCCTTTGTTTGATATGGCTCTATGGGGCATGTACACCAGAGCAAACGAAGAGCTTCCAAGAACAAATAACTCCGTCGAGGGATGGCATAGGAGTTTTTTGGCTAGTACTGGATGTTGCCATCCGAATATCTGGAAATTCATTTCGATAATCCAATGAGAACAATCACTTCAGGAGGTTCGTATTACTCAGAGTTTAGCAGGCATTCCAAACGAAGGATCACGAAAAAAGTACAAAGATTGTTCCCATCGTATAATCAGTTTAGTTAAAGATTATAACAACAAAGAGATTTTAGCTTTTTGACGAGGAATTGCTTTTAATCTAAGTTTTTAAAATAAATTTTAGTCTATTTTAACTATTCAACTATTATTTTTCAAAATAAATGTTCTTAACAGTATTAATTTAATTTATCCTCGTGGGGTGAGGGGGGAATTGTCCTCGGGGGCAATTGTCCTAGGGGGCAATTGTACCTTGGGATCGAGTGGACAGATCTTGAGAATTGTCTCCAGTTTGCACTGCCATACACATATCATAGAGATATCTTTGATCACTGCTTAGCTCCTTCACAACATTTGCTGGAATTTCTTTAATGTTTCCCTTTACGCGAGAATATTTGACTACCTCCAATTTTGTTAAATCTGTTTTTAGTTTATTCCCAATTCAACCCACAAAAGTATTTGGACCTGTTGTTTTACCATCAATGGCTTTGTAGACGTGCATAAAAGGCAGCTCATTCAAATACAAAAGGCACACCAACCACTGTACTGGTCTGTTAAGATGAATTTCAACCAGTTTTATGGCTCCACCAATTTTTCCTCTATTTACAGGAGTACCATCACACAGCAAAGCTTTGATAGTATCTGTGTTGTTCGAGTCTGTAATAATAGTTATCAACTCTTCTGCTATGCAGCGAGCAGTTCCATTATCTGGTGTGACATTGTCTACATAGATGCTTCCAGGTTCTTTCACAATAACATAGTGTTCTTCTTTTATCTTTCCACTTTTAGTTAATGTGTTATCTTTCCTTCCATCAAATCCAAGGCACTCCATCTTCAGATTTTCGGATTTAGACCAAAAAGTATTTGTTTCACCCATGCGATTTCTTTCTCTTTCTAATTTCTTTCTGTCAAGCATGTGGGTGTGGTTAAGGATCCCCATATCTTTTAAAGCTGCATTGACTATTGCAGCTGCAGCTCTACAACTTACACGATAACGATCTACTGTTAATGCTAGGTTTTTATAGAGTACCTGTTCTGAAAATTTTCAGTCAATTCTAAATCGGCCTCATAATCTACATCCTGACTTTCTCAATCTACATCCATGTCTTCTTCGGTATTTTCTATAAATTCCGATGGTAAAACATTGGTGGCTTCAGTTATTTCTTCTTGTGCTTTTAGTTGACGGTTTTGTGCTTCTTGGGGTCTTGCTAAAGATCTCTTCTTTGTTGAACTAGCTATGCGATAATTGGTCCTAACTAATTTTTTCTTTGTTTTTTACCCACAAAAGACTCCCATTCCGCCATTGGTATTTTATCCTCACACCTGCAAGATTTCCTATCAATTCCCTTATCATAGTATTCACAAGAAGATATATCAAACATTTCATCATACTGAGCTACTTTTAAGGCAAAACTTTCATTTCTTCGATTTAACGGCACCGTTTTTAATTTTGAGGCTTCTTTTATTAGTCGACTGACTTTAAGATAGATACCTTTGGTGTTAATCGTAGGAAAAGAAAATTTCATCCAAATGTCTTCAATATCTTTTACAACAACCCTGTAACAATCATTAGCAGTTGCTGATCCTTTTGATTTAGCTTCTTCACGACGGCGCACAAAAAGGTAGTGTCTCACAACATCTGCTTTTGAAGTAGTCATGGCTGCTGGGAATTCTGTAGGATATTCAAAGGCTGCATTTGAGGACTTGCTTCTAGTAGTCATAGTTTATATTCAGAAGTAAAATCAAATTATATGTAATTTATAATTTATGATAATTCAAATTATAATTAAAGCAAATGCAAATTATTTCTATTTATCTGAAAAATTATTTCTATTTATCTGAAACAAAAATATCAAGCATTAAACAAACAACTTATCATGTAACATATAACAACATTAAACATATGCAAATATGAAGGTAAAAAAGGGAGGAGGGGCATGTGATAGGGATAATAGGGTAGCACATGCTTGATTTTTTAATATTTTGTTAAAGTGTAAAAAACACCTTCTCACATAGTGTACTTTTTAAGAAGTAACATTTTTCCCCATTTAAATATATGCAAATATGAGGGTAAAAAAGGGGGGAGGGGTATGTGCTAGGGGTAGCACGGGTAGCACATATTTGATTTTTTAATACTTTGTTAAAATGCTAAAATGAAACTTCTCACATAGTGTACCTTTTAAGAAATAACAAAATTTCCCATTTTCAACCCGGCCTAATATATATCTTACCTTACAACCTTACAAAGGTTCCGCGCGATGATTTCTCATTTCGCGAAGGTCAAGCTTGTCGCCCCCTCCTCGAGTTGGCCTGGTGAAGTAGTGAGTTGGATTCTTGCGCTCTCCACCTCACATAGCCAGGTACGCCCGACTCATCGGGGATTGTTCTGAGCCAGGCGTCTAGTCTTCTTTTGAAGATTTCCACTGCAACTCCCTTCGTGTTTCTTAGGTCTTTGGGCAACTGATTAAACAGTTTTGGTCCTCTCACTACAAAACTATTTTCTTTCAGGGTTATGGATGTTCCCTGTCTCGCCTTCAATTTGGGAATACGACACAGTCTACCGCTTCTACTTTCCATCGTTGTTTGGGGAGTTATGGGATTCAGAGTAAGATTAGGGACTAGTTTCTCCATTATTTTCCAAGTGTAAATAATGGTGTATCTCTCTCTTCTCCTTTCCAGTGAATATAGGTCTAGTTCTCGTAACCTTTCCCAGTAATTTAGTTCTTTGCACCCATTGATCTTGGCTGTGAAGCTTCTTTGGATGCCCTCCAGCTGTCTAATGTCTTCTTTTATATATGGGGAAGTTAGGACCGAGCAGTATTTTAATTTGGGTATGATCAGGGTTTTCAATAGAGGAATCATTACATTCCTATCCCTTCGTTTAAAGGTTCTCAATATCTGACCCGTTATTCTCTTTGCTCTGTTTACTGCTATCTTATTTTGTGTTTCAAATTTCGCATCATCTGTCATTACAACCCCTAAATCTTTTGCTCTGGAATTTCTCTGAATTTCCTGTCCATTTGGGGTATAATATTCCATGCACTTTAGGTCTTCTCTTTTTCCGTAACGTAATAGCTGAAATTTCTCGGTGTTAAACTTCATATTCTTGTCTTCAGTCCACTTGTAGATTTTGTTTATGTCGGTTTGTAGAGATCCTATGTCCTCTGGGTTTCTTATTTTTCTACTGATCTTTGTGTCATCCGCAAAGGATGTTACTGTGCTGTCTCTGGTAACGTCCTCATCTATGTCAGTTAGCATGATTATGAAGAGTAGTGGAGCTAATACTGTCCCTTGTGGTACTGAGCTGAGGACCTCTGATTCTGATGAAGATACTCCTTGTACTGTAACGACTTGCCTCCGCTCACTAAGGAAATTATATATCCATTTCCCTACTTTTCCTGTTATTCCCATATATTTCAGTTTATGTATTATGATTCCGTGGTCACACTTGTCGAACGCTTTAGCAAAGTCTGTGTATAGTACATCATAGTTTTCATTACTTTCAAGTGAATCAATAATGTTGTTGTAGTGTTCCATTAGTTGTGATAGGCATGATCTGCCTGACCGAAACCCGTGTTGGTTATCATTGAATTTTTTCTGAGTTTCCAAAAAGTCATAGATTTTCTGTCCAACTATTCTTTCAAATATTTTAGTGAGATGAGATGTAAGCGACACTGGCCTATAGTTTTTGGCCTGGGATCGATCTCCTCCTTTATATATTGGGACTATGTTCGCGCTCTTCAGGATGCCCGGTATTTCTCCCGTGTCTAATGATCGTCTCCATATCCAGTATAGGGGCTCAGCGATTGCATTCTTGCAGTTTTTGATCAGTGTGGCATTCCATTTATCCGGTCCTGCCGCTGAGTGTGTTTTTAGTTTCCCTATGGCTTGTGTAATATCATCCGTCGTAAAGTCGAAATCCGTTATACTTTCCCCTTGTGGTTGTTCTTCAAAGAACGCGTTTCTATCGCAAATCAATTTGTCGGTTTTTGGGATACTGAAAGATGATTCATACTGAGCTTTTAATATTTCAGATACTTCTGTTAGATCATCAGATAAATCACTGTTCTCATTTTTTAAAGGTCCGATAGTCGCTTGGTTTTTCGACGTTCTCTTTGCGAAATTATAGAAGTACTTTGAGTTAACCTTTATCGCTTCTATAGCGTCATCTTCTTCTTTTTCTGTATGCTTCTCGATTTGTTCCTGTATGACGACATCGATACTTTGTAGTTTATCATTTAATATTTTTCTGATGTTGTTATCTTTACAATTACTTAATTTTGCAGTCACTCTTTTTCTCTTTCGGAACAATGCCCTCTTTTGTCTTTCGAACCTGCTTCTCTTTCCTCTTTGTTGTATCTTTGGGACATGTTTTTCCACAATTTCTAACGTCTTCTCCTCTAACGTCATTAGCATCTCTTCCGTTGTCTTGGCCTCGAAAATGGTTTTCCAATCTATTACTTCCATGCTGGATGTCACATCTTCCCAGTTTATAGCTTTGGAGTGAAAATTAAAAATTTCGAATTTGCTCCGTTGTGTTGTCCGTGTTCTTTCCTTTCCTGTTGCCTTTATATTTGTTGTTATTTCAATGATATTGTGGTCTGATATCATAGTTGGGGAGATTTCTACATTATCAATTAGATTACTGTTGTTTGTGAATACCAAATCTAGGCAGTTGTTTTTTCTTGTGTTTTCTGTTATTTCTTGCGTTAACATAAATTCATCAGCTAAAGCTAGTAGCATTTTTACCTGCTCCTGGTCTTCTCGTGTGCCCCCCTTGTCCTGGTGGATACATATATTTTTTCCTATCCTTTTATATTTCATGAATGGGAAATTAAAATCACCACAGAGAAAAATATTTGGGGTTGGAGAGAGTAGATCTTTTACTAAGTTTCTTACCTCTGTAATGGAATCTGAAAATTTTGAGGTTGGCGTGTTTGGGGGTCTGTACATTAGGGTTGATCGATTTTACATTTCTTTCGATTTCCATATTCTAATAGAGACAAAAACTTGCGCATGCATGAGAAAATAGCCTCTGCAATATCTTAGCTTAATAGGTAATCATCTTCTGCCCCCGGCAGAGCGATCAAAATCATATTTTAGTAGTCAAAAACGTATTTTTCTTATAATTTTTAAAATATTTCAATATGCATCAAAATTATTCCTAATAACTATAAAGTCGATGAAAAAGACCTCATATGATCGTTTTTCCAAGCGCGTTGTCCTACGTTAATATCTTTTGCCCCCGGCAACAACGTCAAATGTTGAAAAAATAGGTAATTTATATACATATTTTCAGATTGGCTCTTTGTCTTAAATAATGCATTTATATATTTCCCATAGCATTTATATCGTTGCTTAGGCATGAAATAACACACACGCAAAATTTTATGACTCTAGGCTAGGGTTTAAAGGTCATCTCTGGTGAGTGAACACGGGTCGAAAGGGTGAAGCCATTCGTATGATTGAAATGAAACTACAAAGGCCAGTTCAGTGGATCATATGCCTATTACACGGTAATGAATTATCACTGCGACACCTCATTCAAGACTTGGACGGCAAAACAACTGGGCCAATGGGCTTTACTGGACCAGTTGGAAAACAACTGAACGACTGCGAAAAACTTCCAATTACAGAATTCGATGCCATTCCATCTCCCGACATTGACATAGATGATGCCGAGTTGAGCACTGACCAAAAATATTTGTTAGGCATCTACAGAGCAGTGTCGAGCGGTAGCTGCTCTTCAGCTCTCGCGGCTCGAAATCCAGGTAAGATGGCGCATTCCAGGTGGCTGACAACAGCAAATAGATTTCTGCGCCTCTATGTTTCAACCAGTGAGCCCTCCAGCACCTTCAACGAAATTGTGCGATTCATTATGACAGTTTACGCACCAATTTGGTTTAAGATAAAGAAAAACTCCAGTTTCACTGAGGGCGCAAAACATTTTTTCGAAATGATGCGTCTCTCTCAGACCATGCCTCAAAGATCTAAGACAATCGCCAACAAAGTCCTCCGTAGAAATTCTTTCTTTGCTGACCCAGAAAATATTTTGATCTCCATGCTACATGCCGATGAGCAACACATAAGAGAATTGGGATGGAGAAGAATATTAAAAGCACGATCAAAACAATCACCAGCGGGGGAAATTCGAGCCTTCGCCATGCCTGAGCTGCTCTACGATAGTCAAAACTATTACGAAATGATCAACTGGCAAACGGCTGAGGTGACCGAACCCCCCGTTACAAAAACAATACCTGATACCCGAATAAAAGAGTTTGTTGAGACGGGAGACCAGCCTGATGGACTGATCCCACTATTCCCTTGTCATACTCAAGCGGTCGAGAGACTCATCAAATTAGTAACCGAAGCCTCTGCCAGTATAAGTGGAATAGAAGAGAGGGACGGATTCATCCGCTCCCGTCTTCACTCCCGAACAAAAATTCCACGATTTGATTCTAAGAAAGATTACCGTATGTAAATCGACATGCAGCCAAAGGAAGGGTGGTTGGGGCTGGATAGGGTGGAACTCGACGTACAGCCACCTCCTCGTGGTGAGTTCTGGGTTGCTAATTTTATAAAATTAGCAAGCGAGGAGCTGTACTTAGTACGTATCGTACTTATAACATCGCATTAACATAATTATAATCCACATTTAGACTTTTCTCGGGGACAGAAGATATTACTCTAGAGTCATAAAATTGTGCGTGTGTGTTATTTCATGCCTAAGCAACGATATAAATGCTATGGGAAATATATAAATGCATTATTTAAGACAAAGAGCCGATCTGAAAATATGTATATAAATTACCTATTTTTTCAACATTTGACGTTGTTGCCGGGGGCAAAAGATATTAACGTAGGACAACGCGCTTGGAAAAACGATCATATGAGGTCTTTTTCATCGACTTTATAGTTATTAGGAATAATTTTGATGCATATTGAAATATTTTAAAAATTATAAGAAAAATACGTTTTTGACTACTAAAATATGATTTTCATCGCTCTGCTGGGGGCAGAAGATGATTACCTATTAAGCTAAGAGTTTGCAGAAGCTATTTTCTCATGCATGCGCAAGGTTTTGTCTCTATTAGAATATGGAAATCGAAAAAAATGTAAAATCGATCCACCCTACTGTACATTACAATTAGTACCATATTTAATTTTTCAATTTTTGCTGCTACACATTCTACGTAGTTGTTTGAGGTACTTATAACCATTTCTGCTATGTGCCTTTCGTGTGTGTAAATAGCACATCCTCCTTTACGTCTCACTGTTGTGTCGGCTCGGAGGATGTTGTAGTTGTCAATTTGCATTTCTTTTTTGTCAATACAGGACTCACAATTTTCACAGTTCGCCTGGCAGTCCTTTAGATGAGTTTCCGTGAGGCATGCAAAGTCTGCTCCGGCTTCTTGCATGAGTCCTTTCAGGTATGCAACTTTGTTCGTGGACTGGTTTGATTTAAGGCCCTGTATGTTGGCTAGGATTATTTTTATTTTTTCTCTTTCTTTTTCGCATACAGGTGGTTCCGCTTTGTTTTCCGATGATGGGGGTGCCGGTTTCGTTGCCTTTGGTCCTCCGAGAATTTACCTCTTTTTATCTTTGTCGGTACCTGTTGTCCCGATAACGAATGAAGTGTCTTTGTTCGTACCTTCTGTCCGGCTCTCGGATTTCTATATTTATATTTGTCAGCTGGTTTTCTAATTGCTGGAGAGTATTTAGCAGCTGAAATGTGTTGGCTGCGTCTAAAAAATTTCCACTCTTCTTTGATGTTCGTTTTTTCTGTTCCCTCGGTGCGTTCCTTTGAGGGTGGTGGTATCGGCATTTTTTTTCGTATTTGCAACTCCCATATCTTTCATAAGTGTTGCAGACCGTAAGATGGTGGAACATGCATTTCTTATCAAACTTGCAATATCCACTTGTGTAATGCATTTTGCATAATGTGGGATGTGCATATATGCATTGCCCATCCCGATATCTGCAGTTTCCTTTCGCGTAGTATTTGCATACGATATTTTCTGCGCTTCTGCTTTCTTTCTTATTATTTACCAAGTTCTTAGTTTTGGCATTATCATTATTTTTCTTTGGCTGTTTATTTTCTACGTTTTTAGTTATCTTTTTATCATTTCGCTCGTTGGACCGTTTGTCTACTTCGCCACTTTTACTTATTTCTTTCCTTTCATCTATGTCTTCCTTCCGTATTACGTTGTTTATATCGTTTTATATATATATATATATATATATATATATATATATATATATATATATATATATATATAGTGTTCTTCGGATCACCGATTTGATGTGGCTAAGAAAGTAGACTAACTTTAATTAATGAATAAAGTTGAAATGAATAATTAGGAGTCACCTGGTCTTTCGTAGATCAAATAATGTTTAATAAGGAGAGAGAAAATACTTTGTTGTTTTGTGTTTAATTAGGAAAATAAATCGATTATTTGTTCAGAGCGATTAACAGTTCAATAAAGGTATTTATAGTGATTAGCAATTATATAACGGCATTTATACTATGCTAAAGATGATTGATTCTTAGCAATAAGAAATGGTTATATAGTCTAATTGTTAAGTAAATACACTAATTCAGATAGGCTAATGAGATATGCAGAGATGAACACAGAATAAATAATGAAGCCTATTGATAACTCAAATAATGAAAGTACGGTATGGCACAGCTATGGATTAGGTCGGAAAAATGAAATGCATTAAAGGGGCACATAAACAATCGGATGCAAAATAAATGAATTATATGAAGGAACACAATAACAGGGTGATACGTCAATACGGTATTGGTACAACACTTGAATAGGCCTACTGCGGTCTTCACGAAAGAGTTAGTTTGAAACGGTAATGAAAAAATTTTAGAGCCTACGCGATTAGGCAGAGCTTGTGCAAGCACGACGTAACAAAAACACTGTAGGCCGAGTGAGGCCGACAAGAGGCTTACCGCGACGCTGGATAACTCTGGAGACTGTAGGCCTACGTGAAGGTTTGACCGTATTGTGTTTCGCCGTAGATGACTTTGGAGACTGTAGAGGGCCTGTTGAGATACTTCTTGAACGGGAGCCGATCGAATTGTGGTGAAGGATGAGTGAAAAGCGAAGTGGGGTTTGTGGCTTGTAGCCTAATAGAAGGGTTACTGATCTAGGCTTCGAAGAGTTGCTTCTGCAGGCGGAATGGCCTTCCCGGCGAGAGGATGAGTGTTCAAAGCCGGTAGAGACTTGTTGAAAAGGGGGCAAAGGGAACCTCCTGCCGAAGTGATGTTGCTTCTTGCAGGATGAAATTGTAGAGGGCCTTCCTTGATGATTGACTTCGTGTATACTCGAACGGAGCCTTGAAGGCACAGCGGTATCCTCTCCGGCGAAGGCCGGAGAGCGGGTGGCGTGACGAGTGGTGCTACTGACGGAGTTGCTGAGAGTGAGACGTGACGACCAAAACGAGAAAATGGCAAGCAAAAGTGATTTGAGAAAGAAATCGCATTTTATAGGCCTTGGTGACGTCCTCTTGTGGTCGTTTGCGGAAATACCACAAAATCTGTGTTTCCTGTGTAGGCCTGTTTCATGCCCACGTGTATAGCACTTGTTTTGATTCCATGATGTTTGAGAAGGCGAGGAACGTAATTTCCGGTCGGTCTTTACACATATATATATATATATATATATGTGTAATATATATATATATATATATATATATATATATATATATATATATATATATATATATATATATATGTGTGTAATATATATATATATATATATATAATATATATATATATATATACAAATAAATATATATACACACACGAGGAGTGATCAAAAAGTATCGATAATTTTATTGCTACGGACAAATGAATGCAAATAAGAAATAACCGTTTACATATGTGAGTTTTCCTGCCCTCTGACGTCTGCAGTCTGAAGCAGAATCTGCTACCATGAGTCAGTAGTTGGTTGGAGCGCTTAAAAGGAGGGTGTATTTGTGCAGTACGTATAAATCTCTGAAATGGAACAACGCGCGTTCGGAAACGAGCGAAATGATTAAAACAGCCTTTGGAAATGATGCTCTCAGTGTAGTTAACGTTTACAAATGGCACAAAAAGTTTAAAAATGGAGAAACATCGCTTGAAGACAAAGAACGCAGTGGCCGCCCTTCCACTTCTCGTACGGATGAAAATGTCCAACAGATTCGATTTTTGGTTCGAGCAAATGTTTCTCCATTCTTAAACTTTTTGTCTTTTTGTCCTATTTCAACGGTTCCAAAAGAATTGGCAGCGTGTCAATCGAGCAAACTTCAAGACTGGAATGATGGACGACCACGTCAGTGCAGTTTTCAAAGAGAAACCTTGAATGGATACAAGAAGCTCTCGACTACTACATTAAAGCTCTTGAGTGTACGCAACCCTGCGACGACTACCGCCGAATCCTGTAGCTTAACGTAGTCTTCCTAGGTGGGACACCTCCCCGAAGGATTCGACTTGGACATCCTGGCCCCATACATCATGCTCGCTGGGTGTCAAAGGCAATATACTGTCTCCAAATATTCATGTTTCAATCTAATTTTAAGGTGTCCCCCAAGGAAGAGAAGTCCATTCGAACCATGGCCCTCTTTGTTGCTCTTGTCTAAGGACCAGCATGGTTCAAGGCTCCCATAATCTTTGAAGCCCCGAGCAACGATATCTCCTTCTTTAAGAAAATTCAAGAAAGCTGGAATAAAGTGGATGGTGCAGTTGAAGCGCCAGCTACAAAGGCATTCCAACGACATCTGTGATATTTGAGAGAGGAGTTGGTAGCTCTGGCTCTATTCAGTGACGCAGTTTCCAATATGGAGAAGAGAGGAATCCTGGAGTCGATGAGGGTAGGCATCCAAGTTGGCATCCAAGAATACCAACCGCTTCTTCTAGACCACGCTACTAGGCTCTGGAATCATCTCTAAAGATCTATCCCAATAGAGGGATAATCCGCATTTCCTCCAGGCCAAGGAAGTCCTCCAAGATATGCTGGTAGTGAATGATGTGGCTGAAAGAGGGGTGAAGCTAATTCAGGATTATAACTCTTCCATTACGAAGAAGGAACAACAGAAACAGTATCTGCTGCAGGTGGTCGCTACACATCGACTCCAGTTTCCTAGTGCAAGCAAGGCTAACTCGTAATCGTGAGGACGGGAGAGTTGTTCTCCTGTTTCAATCAACATTGTTTGTGTTTGGTTTGCCTCTAATTAATAAATTAATCATTAAATAATAATTTACCTATAGATATGTAATACTTGAGTATCATTTTCCTAATACAAGAGTCATTCTATAGGGAAAGAGATCAAACAAATGACTGAGCCCCGGATATTGTGCGAATAGCCATAAAAACAAATCATGTGAAATTTGAGAGCAATCGGATAATTTTTAAAACCTCCCCTGGGCATTTTTGTATTCTCCCCTTGTGAACTCAGTCAAATTTGGGTTGCTTCTTCGATTACTTCGCCTCCTGATGCGTTCGGTTTTAGTAAATAATATTACGCAGTAACTAAATTATTGACATCCTAGCGTCGGAGTCGGTTGTGCAGATATTTAAGTTTCGTCTTGCCTTCAAGGTTTCTCAAATAAATTGTGGAAAAGTAAAGTTGTAGATGACAATGTTAAATTGGTAGCGAGGGAATCATATTTTAATTTTATATCACTTCATTTTAATTCATTATTTACATCTCTATCATTAATGTATATTAATCGTTATATTTCATGTTATAAGGTGTCTATTTTTCTCATAAGTTTTAATATTTTTACCTTCACAGACTCGAAATCATGTCGTCGACTGCAACTGTTAAGCGTACGACGCGGAAGTCAACCAAGGTGTTTCTGGTAGGCCACCCATCTTAATCCCTGACCGGCTCAACGCTGCCGTTGAAAGGAGTGGTCCTTCGCCGCTTCTTCCATGTGCACATCATCGGCAAACAGACAATACGGAAGGCAGCTGATATCGTCATCAACGAAGTTCGCGAGTTTTGGGAAACCGCCCGGATCCCGACCTCCGTTCATCATCGTTGCGCTCAGAAGATCATCAAATTGCATGAGGAGTGGAATAACCTGATGCACTGTTCCTCGTGAACAAGTGGAACGCCTGGACGCGCGGTCTCAACAATCTATTCGACATCGCCCACGGGAACGCCCTGAAGATGCTCGTCATTCAGGAAGACAACGCGTTTCTCCTGCCCAGCGCGAGTACGGTCGGCGTGGGGCGATGCTCAGCGTCGACCACCTCCTCGCAGAAGATCGCGCGCGCCAGGAGAAGGAGGCAGAACGGAACCGCGCTGATGTGGAAGTGACCAAACTCAAACTGGACTCGAGCTCCAGCGAGGGCAGCCCTCGACAAAAGCAGCCCTCGACAAAACAATGACGACCACGCCCAGCCGTCGACATCCAGCGCCGCCAGCTCGCAGTCGCCGAAACGCCGCGGGCGAGAGCAGGTCATCACACCGAAGGTGGCCGCCACGCTCGACCGCGCGCACATCACAGACAACAAGGCGGTCCACGTCGTGGATGCCGAGAGTCTTGGACACAATGTTGCGGAACTCACCGTCAACCGGTCGTCGTTCTACCACTCGCGCATCAAGCATCGCAAGGAAGCCGCCACCGTCATCAAGCGGGCATTTGCGCACGACACCCCGCTCATCGTACACTGGGACGGGAAGCTAGGGGCCGACGTGACGGGAGGCGCGGACAACGTCGAACGGCTGCCCGTCCTTGTCTCCGGCGTAGGAGTCGCCAAGCTCCTTGCTGTACCAAAGCTCGCCACCGGCACTGGTCAAGCAATGGCAGACGCTGTCGTCGAGGCGCTGGAGGACTGGGGCATCGCAAACCGCGTCGCCGGCCTGAGCTTCGATACGACGGCGTCCAACACCGGCGCGCGCGCGGGCGCCTGCTTGCTCATCGAACAGAAGCTGGGCAAGGATCTGCTCAACCTTGCATGCCGCCACCACATGCTCGAACTCGTCGGCGCCAAGGCGTTCGGCGAGTGTTTCCGCGCCTCCTCCGGTCCGAACGTCCAGCTCTTCAAGCTATTCAAGGAACGGTGGGATTCCATCAACACCGAGCGCCACCTGGTCATCGACGACGAGGAAGCCACGGCGGGCCTCATGGACGCGCGCGACGACCTCGTCGCCCGCTACCATTTCCACCTCTCCCAACAACAGCCGCGCGATGACTACCGCGAGCTCTTGGAGCTGTTCATTATCGTCCTCGGCGGCGTGTCCACGCGCGGCATCCGGTTCATGCGCCCAGGCGCCCTCCACCGCGCGCGCTGGATGGCGTAGGCCATTTATTGTCTCAAGATATTCCTGTTCCGCGACAGTTGGTCCTCACCGCGCGGGAGCGGACCGGTCTCAGGCGATTCATCAACTTCGCCCTTGCTTGGTTCGCTTCACCAAACCCCGCCACCGTCCCTGCAAACGACCTTGCCCTCTTCCAGGACTCTTCGGCTACGAGGACAAGGCGCTCGCCAAGGTTCTGGCCGACGGGTTCGCGCACCGGCACCTGAAGGTACCTGAGCGAGTCACTCGTGTCGCTCGCCTTCTTCGACGACAACACATCTGCGGAGACAAAGAGGATGATGGTGAAGGCGCTCGAGTTGCAGGAAGGCTCGGACAGCCACCCGAAGCGAGTCGTCGTCGAGCCGAAGCTGGCTGTGGTGAACGGCAAGACCCCCGCTGATTTCGTCACCCAGTCATCGAGGCTCTTGTTCCATGTGCTAGGCATCGACGGCGCCTTCCTGTCGTCCGACCCAGCGGAGTGGCCCAGTGACCCAAGGTATGCCGCCGCCGCGCTGAGGGTGGCGAGTTTCCGCGTCACTAACGACTTCCCCGAGCGCGGCGTCGCTATGATGCAGGACTACAACCTGACACTGACAAAGGACGAGGACCAGCGTCAGTTCGTCCTCCAGGTCGTCGAGGCGCACCGCCAGCGCTACCCTCACGCCCGCAAGTCCACCGTGACTTCTGCAAACTAGGCAACAATGAGTGGGAGATGGGGGCCAATGAGACCCCCTAATTGAGGGGCTAATACTCGAGTAGAGGGGTACCTAGTATACAATTCAACTACAAACTACTGACATGCCGAAGACATCAGTTCCATCCAATGGCATTCCGCAACAACAATTTTCAAAAAACGTACAACACTATCCTATGATTCACCCGTGGGAGAATACAAAAGTACCCGGGGGAAGTAGTAAAAATTATGCGATCGCTCTCAAACTTTACAGGATTAGCTTTTACAGCTATTCGCACAATGTCCGAGGGTGCATTCATAAAAAACGCAAAATTTTAAATTTAAGCCCAAATATGAACCCTAATATATATATATATATATATATATATACACCCAGTCATCGAGGCTATTGTTCCATGTGCTAGGCAAAGCGCTTGAGCACATAACATATATATATATATATATATATATATATATATATATGTTATATATATATAGACACAGTATATATATATATATATGATGACTAAAACCACGAAGGAAAGGAAACAGAATGGTGCCCAAGCACTTTCGTCTAATGACATCCTCAGGAACACTGAAGTACATAAAGGGTTACAGCCTATATATAGGTTACAAAAAAAACTATGCATATATATATATATATACAATAAACGGAGAGATAAAAAAAATTAAAAAATTGTTAAACATTAAAGGATTGTGGGAGGAGCATACAAATTTGTAAGGAAAAACTACCGATTTTTAGCACAAGATTAGCACAAGATCAAATGAATTGTTTCCAACGAATGTTATAGAAAAAAAAATTATTTTTTTTAATTTAAAATTTTTTTTTTTTATTTCTCCGTTTATTATATATATATATATATATATATATATATATATATATATATATATATATAGTTTTTTTTATGTAACCTATATATAGGCTGTAACCCTTTATGTACTTCAGTGTTCCTGAGGATGTCATTAGACGAAAGCGCTTGAGCACCATTCTGTTTCCTTTCCTTCTTGGTTTTATTCATCATAAATATTTTTCACGTGTTACTTTCGTGAAATAATTTTCATATATATATATATTGTTATATTGTTATAATGTTTCAAACCAACACTGACCCTTGGATCCACTCATGGCTGGTCTACCTAATTGTGGTTGTAGTTATGTATTGCGCATGTCCTTCGTGCTGTCGGAGGGGACCTACAATTTTACGTGTATTCCGAACCATAAAATCCTTAATTTTACTACCTTAAACTACAGTATATCCAATCTATCAACTTATGCGTCTCATCGAATTTTAAACATGTTTATAGACGTGCTACTAATTACTTCTACCAGCAAACTATTCCATCTATTTACTATACTATGCGTAAAAAAGCTTTTGCTGTCTCGAACCTTCTACTTGTTAACTTACACCCGTTATTTCCAGTTTTATTATACTCGTATTGTGATATTTCGAAAAACATTCTCTATTTACGTTATCGAACCCATTCATAATTTTAAAAACCTGGATTAGCTCACCCCTTAGCCTCCAGTAGTATGACCGCAAAAGGGGAGAGTGCAATGCAATTGCAAATGTTGATCATTGTTGGAAAGTGGGTAAGGGAAATGTTGCAAGAGGTTATACAACAAGGGGGAGGGGGGTATGCAACAAGGAGGAAGGGTTATCCCCCAAGTTGCAATGAAGTTGCAGCTGGGGGAGTCCACCTGACCTCTTTGGGGAGGTGTGATGGTCTCACCCCCCAAAGGGGTATACCTAACCTAAGAGAGTGTCTTTGGGGGAGAAGCTGGGACGGCTTCACCCCCCAAAGGGGTATACCTAACCTAAGAGAGAAAGGAGAAGGAGAGAGGAGTGTTCGCTTGGCTCCTGCAAAGCGCATATTGAGAGTTCATCCGAGCGGCCGCTGTCTTATAAGGTTCTAATCAGCCAGTTGGCTTAATCCGCCAGTTGGCTTTATCCACCAATTGGCCTAACCAGCCAGTTGACGTAGAAGATCTAGAAGGCAGGTGTATATTAGGGTTATGACTTTTTAATCTTTTGTCATAAATATTGTTTCCTGTATCATCAATCGATGAACTTTTGCTTGAAAACAATAAAAAAGGGCCTAATTCTTCAGAATTAAAACAAAATGTCACCCCGAAAGAAAATATAGTATATTAGTATATTAGAGACAGCTGCATTGCACCATTCTAGATTGGTTACCTGATGATTATCATAAATTGTCCAATATCTTGCAACAATACCGAAAAGCACTAAATACTCTGGAAAATCACTGGAACAGAGACCCATCTGCAATAGCTATACCAAGGAGCAACCAATATTTATTATTTTATTAATTTTTTATTTTTTATTTTGGGGTGAAGTTTTTTCAAAATATATCGAACAAACTGTTATTTTCATTGTCAGGGGGCAAAATTGCATCGATTTATGATACAGGAACATGAGGTTATAAAAATGTCATAACCCTAGTGTATATATTAGCTTTTCAACTGCCAGATTGCGCTATTCAGATATTTTTGAGAGTTGGCTTAGAAATCCGTCAGCCATTTTAGAATGCAGCCATTTGGTATAATTAAATAATAATATCGTTTACAACCAAAAGGATTTAGACGAATTATTGGAATCAATTTCACGAAATATATAGAAAGTAAATATACAATCAAACGATGGAGTATATGCAAGAAAAATTAATAATAATATAATAAATATGAATATATAATCTAATAATATACATAACGATGGAGTGTAACCATCAACATAACAGTACAGGAGAATATATATATATATATATATATATATATATATATATATATATATATATATATATATATATATATATATACACACAGTTATATTAAATAATTAAATATGTTGAAAATAATAATATTAAATATATTGAAAATAATAATATACAAACCGATGGAGTATAATAATCAACATATTATTACAGGAAAATATATATATATATATATATATATAAACACAATTATATTAAATAATTAAATATACTGAAAATAAATATATATCAAAATACTTTATGTTCTACTGCGCAAAACACTAAACTCACACGTAATCGAGTCTACAGTCACATTATTATTGTTTTGCAATACGCGATAAATACAGCTTAAAATTATTTCACCGCTCAAGTTATAGGGATAACTATACGATATATAAATGGCCTTCATATCGTTTAATACTATTTTTGTGCCCACTTTACATTCGGGTGGTAAGCTATCTTTAAACACAGCTAGAATACACTCAAAAGCACGCACAAACAAGGCATCGTTAGCTATCACTTCATTATTAAATACAAGTTTATAAACACTCCTTTCCAATCGAGGTTTTTTCTTACCGACCCGAGCTTTTCAATCGTGAACTCTTCTTCACAACGCATAGCGAAAATTGAAATAATCTTCCAAGTCGTAACGACAACTACTCATTATATAGAGATACAACTCTTCAGGATGAACAGTGTAGGCGAGCTCTGCCCTGTACCGCTCAAGTCCTTTGTAAGAAAGTTCATGATATTTCGAAGAATCTAAACCTTTTAAATAAGCATCCAGCTCTAGACCATTCTCTCCTTTTTCATTCCTACATTCGATAAATCCGTCGACCAGAGCGGTGTATGCATATTCAAGAACTGTGTCAAAATAAATCATATCCGCAACGCGAGCGTCTAATATAGGCTTCAGCTTGCGGAATCCGACGATTTCAAACATTCTGTCGAGGATTAATCGGTTTCGCGTGGGGAAAAGAACGTTATTATCAGATGCATTCTTCCACATCAGTCGTATATCAATGCATGGCTGATCGTTATTTACACACAACGTGCAAAGAATGGAATATGAGGGGGCATCACTAATATGTTCTCTTCTTGTACCTACACCTGCAGGTACTTTATAAAGATCCTCACCCCACTTCTCAACTATCATGAAGACTTTGTTTATCTCCTCAACACTTAAATAAATAACATTACGTTTGTTTGCTTGCCTGCAAATCGATTCAAGTAAATAGTTAGTGGTACCGGTTTCACGCCTGAACACGCGTAATGACCGTCGTGGGAGTAAAACCAGACTCACGAGTGATCGTTATGTCTCTCGCACAATAGATGCGGATTGTTGAGATTATGTTCAAATTTAAATCTTTTACAGGGGGGATCCAGGTCCAAAAAGTTTTGAAACGGCTCAGCCATGTGGCTTTTACGTATGCCCTATGATTCCATTAAAACGCTTATCATTTAGCAAAAAAATTTTCAGCAATCTTGTAGCTAATGTTTAGGCACACAGGAGACCCCCCACCTCCGGTGCCTATAGCCTCCCCTAAGGCATAGGTTCGGTAATAAGATGAAAAATTCCAGGGCACAGGTGGAGAGTGTTCCGATGTTGCATGTAGCTGCATAAAGTAGCCGTATGTAGACGGTTTGTAGCAGCTAATAGCCTTAAGTCCCAAAGGCAAGTTTCGAGAGACGATACGGTAGATTGACTTTAACGAGGTAAGCTGCTCTACACTTTAGCGACGAGAGTAGATTCACAGCAACTGTCGATGCTGCTGGGAGGAGGTCTCATTAATTCATAAGACGTTGTCCCGCACCCTGGATTGGTATTTGATTTACCTGGGAGATAGGGTTTGAAATGGACTTTGTCAGTAGAATTGCGTTGTAGCAACTGAACGTCTCATCCGTCGTTTTAGTTGCTCCGACGTCTCATGCCGTCATCAGTCTTTGACACTGTGTTTCGCGAGCGCCCCTCGTTGGTCAGCCGTAATCTCTGTGAAATTGTTTGTTAGGATTCGTCCGAATTCGCCGCGGGTTGACCGAAAATCATCCCGCGTGATCCGGCCAAGAAACGCTAATGGAAATGGCCGCTGACTGTTCGCCGGCCGACTGAGGAGCCGTCAGGCGCTTAGGCGCTGCTGACGCTCCTTCCAGTCTCGACCGGCGGATTGCTCTTGCTAATGGCCCCT
Organism: Bathynomus jamesi; assembly: GCA_023014485.1. Lineage (NCBI taxonomy): Eukaryota > Metazoa > Arthropoda > Malacostraca > Isopoda > Cirolanidae > Bathynomus > Bathynomus jamesi. The sequence continues at coordinate 668,822 of JAJOZX010001665.1, read as the reverse complement.
ATCTTAACTATGTTATCTTATTCTCTTTAACCATTTACTGGCGAAGTAATAAGTGTGTAAACAGACAAGAGAGAGCCTGGAGGAGGAGGTTGTATCAAAGCTTCCACAGTTCCTCCAAGGGATAAACGTAATTTCTTTCTTTTTCTTTCTCCCTCATTTTTCTCTCTCGATTATCGAACCCCGACGACGAAAAACTCGTTGCGAAAGCTTCAGAGGAGTCGTAGAGTCGAGTCGAGTCGAGTATTCGTTCGGATTCGCCGCGGGTTGACCGAAAATCATCCCGCGCGATCAGGCCGAGCGACGCCAATTGAACTGTGCCGCAGACTATTCGTCGGCCGGCGGACTGAGCCGTCGTGCGCTTAGGCGCTGCTGACGTTCCTTCCAGTCTCGACCGGCGGATTGCTTTTGCTAATGGCCTCTATCTTAAGTATTGTTGCCTCATTCTCTTCAGTCGTTTACAGGCGAAGTTATAAACAAGTAAACAGGAAAGAGAAAGTCCGGAGTAGCAGGTTGTATAAAAGCCTCCACAGTCGCTCCGGGCGCTGTTAGTTGTTAGGCCGGGCGACGCCGAGTTTAGCAATTTCGTGGGCTTGTGTTCCTGGGGGGCTGAGTCATCGGGCGCTTAGGCGCTCTTGATGTTTCCAGTCTAGACCTTGCGGATTGACCTGGATATGGCAACCACCCGGTGGTGAGCCGCCGCGCATCTAAGTCTAATTTGGGCCCATATAACAACTAACAAAAAAAACACCCATATATCGAGCTTAGACGTCAGGTTAAAAGATCAGTTAGGAATGCTAAGCGTAATTTAGAGATAGTTATAGCTGCGGATAGTAAACATAATCCAAAAAAGTTTTTTGAATATGTAAATCATCGTAAGCCGGTAAAAGATAACATAGGCCCTCTAGTGGATGTTAATGGCGCTTTGGCTTCTGACGCTCAGGCGATGGCGGGTATTTACAATAACTTTTTTGCGACAGTTTTTACCATTGAAGACGTAAATAATGTCCCCGACGTTGACGATATCGTTCCATTTAGTAGCGAGACTATTTTAGATGAAATAACTGTTTACGAGGCTGAGATTGTGCATTATATCGATAGGCTAAAAGTTAGCAAGGCTCCAGGCCCTGACGCTTTTTATCCCAGACATTTGAAAGATTTGAAAGACGTTATCGTAGGCCCCTTAACGAAGATTTTTAATCAGTCACTCGAAACGGGGATTATTCCTGAAGACTTCAAATTAGCTAACGTCACGCCTATTTTTAAAAAAGGCGATCGCGCAGTAGCTAGCAATTATAGGCCCATTAGCTTAACGTCAATTGTCGGTAAACTTTTGGAATCCGTAGTTAGGGATCGTATCATCGATCACTTAGAAAGTAGAGATTTGATTAATAGTAGTCAGCATGGGTTTCGACGCCATAGGTCTTGTTTAACTAATTTGTTAGAATTTTATAACGAAATAGTGCGCGAATACGATAGGCATAGAGCAGCTGACGTTATTTATTTAGATTTTAAAAAGGCGTTCGATACAGTTCCGCATAGGAGACTAATTGCGAAGGTTAAAGCGCACGGTATACGCGGTCAGATAGCTAACTGGTTAGAAGAATGGCTTCGTGCTAGGATACAGAGGGTCGTAGTTAATGGTAGTGAATCAGGGTGGTTAGATGTAGGTAGCGGTGTCCCACAGGGTTCAGTGTTAGGCCCATTGCTATTCGTAATTTACATTAACGACATAGATGTAGGATTGACTAGTAACGTGTCAAAATTCGCGGACGATACTAAAATAGGCGGTAAGGTTGTTAACGAGGACGATAGAAATAGGCTCCAAGACGATGTAAATAGGATTATGGAGTGGACAGATAAGTGGCAGATGCAATTTAACGTAGACAAATGTAAAGTTTTGCATATAGGTTCTCGCAACAATAATTACGCGTACACGATGGATGATAGGGAGTTAGCGAGCGTTGACGAGGAAGTAGATTTAGGCGTACGCGTATCTAAGGATTTAAAGGTTAGGAACCAGTGCCTGGAGTCTTGCGCAAAAGCTAATAGGATGTTAGGCTTCATAGCGCGTAATTTGGAATTTAAATCGAAGGATATTATATTGCCCCTTTACAAGTCCCTAGTCAGGCCTCATTTAGAATATGCCGTTCAGTTTTGGTGCCCGTACTTGCGTGAGGATATTGATAGGTTAGAAAGGGTTCAGCGTCGTGCCACGAAACTTATTCCGTCATTGCGCAATAAGCCTTATGGAGATAGGATTAAAGAGTTAGACTGTATTCACTCGCAACTAGAAGATTAAGGGGGGAGCTTAGTGAAGTTTTCAAAATCGTTAATAACATCGATAACGTAAATTTTGACAAATTTTTCACTTTCGATAATAGTAATACTCGCAATAACGGATTTAAGTTGCGTGGCAGACGTTTCATTACTAACATCGCTAAAAACTTCTTTACGTTTAAAATAATTGATAAATGGAATAATCTTCCCGCGTCAGTCGTTCATTCTACCAGCGTCAATATGTTTAAGAACCGTCTTGACAGTCATTTTAAAAGTATTAACGTTGTTTAATTTAAAAAAACAAAGTTAGCAACAGGAGCTCTGGTGGTGGTGCTCGAGGAGGAGTCTGTTGACAATGAATGCCAGCTTGTGACATGCCAGCGTGTGATGCCAGCAATAAAATTATTATTAAAAAAAAAAAAAAAATTAGACTAACACGAACGTAGATGTAGCTCGTAGCGTAAACTAACCCACTTTTTGTTTAACTTGACCTACTTTTTTTTTTTTTCTTATCTCCTTACTTTGCATGTCTCTAACTCTTTCCTTGCATGTTTGTAGTTTGCATGGTATGACAGTGAGTTAAGACTGTGTTTGCATGGTTTGTAAGCGTTCTTATTTTACTTCTTTTCATCTTTCACCCCTCTCCTATTTTCTCCGACTATTTTTCTGACTTGTCGGCAGTGGCCGGCGGATGATGATGGTGTGACTTTTTTCCTCTTTTTCTGAATGAATGTTAACCCACGAGTGATAGGTGTTGCTCCTTACTTAACCCCTTATTCTCTTCTCTTAACCCCCTACTCTTTCCTTTCTCTCGGGCTAACCTTAGAGTGGATCTTAGGGTCTTTGTTAGCCTTAGCTTCTGTAGATCTGTAGATCTATCTATCTTTCTGTCTGTATTTCTATTAATTTTATTCTCTTCAATGATTAAACGGGACTCTACCTACCGAAAGTAAGTAAGTCGCGGCATGCTGCCTACTGCTTTTCTGTAGAAACCAGCCAGCCTCTGTATTCACCCACGAGTAACCGATGCCGAGGAGGAAGCCCCGTTTATCGTAAGAGATAGTCCGGAGGAACGGGTCGCAACAAAGCTTCAGCAGTTCCTCCGGGCGCACGTAGTTAGATTTCGTAGTTTGAGTCGTCCGGATTGTTGGTTGGACGGCAATCAGTTGGGAGCTGTAGTTACATACACCCCCGGACGAAGCCAGGAATCTTCCGCCGCTGATGTGCATGCCATAAGCGACAGCAGACTAAGGCGGGAGCATGGTTATGACTATTCATAAGGTTTCGTCGGAAGTCGCTGGTTGACCGAAATTCCCTCGATCCGGCGAGAGACGCTAATGGAAATGGTCGCGGACTCTTCGTCGGCGGGCGGACTGAGCCGTCGGCGGTGCTCCTTTGGCGCTGCTGACGTTTCTTCCAGTCACGACCGGCGATTTGCTCTTGCTAATGGCCCCTATCTTATTAGTGTAATCTCATTTTCTTTAACCATTTGCTGGCGAAGCTATAAACCAGTAAACAGGAAAGAGAGAGCCCAGAGGAGCAGGTTGTGTCAAAGCTTCCACAGACCCTCTGGGGGAGTAAAGGTAATTTCTTTCTTTTTCTTTCTCCCTAAATTTTTTCTCTCCTCCTCGAACTACGAAGACGACAACACTTGGTGCGAAAGCGACCGAGGAGAGTCGTCGCGTCGAGTCGAGTAGAGTCAAGTATTCCACCCTCTATCTCAATCTCTTGCGTTGTGTTACGTTGCGTTGTTGGTATACGCGGTGGTGGTCTAGAACGGGGTTCTCGCTGACATCCCTTATTAAGCCCCGCCACGGAAGCATCATTAGCAGCAGAAGCAGCCACGAAAGAGAGGGAAACACCCTCTACCTCAATCTCTTGCGTTGTGTTACGTTGCGTAGTTGGTAAACGCGGTGGTGGTCCAGAACGGGGTTCTCGTTGAGATCCCTTAATATACCCCTCCGCGGAAGCATCATTAGCAGCAGAAGCAGCAAGGAAAGAGAGAGAAACACCCTCTATCTCAATCTCTTGCGTTGTGTTACGTTGCGTTGTTGGTATACGCGGTGGTGGTCTAGAACGGGGTTCTCGCTGAGATCCCTTAATATGCCCCGCCGCGGAAGCATCATTAGCAGCAGAAGCAGCCAGGAAAGCGAGAGAAACACCCTCTATCTCAATCTGTTGCGTTGTGTTACATTGCGTTGTTGGTATACGCGGTAGGAGTCTAGAACGGGGTTCTCGCTGAGATCTCTTATTAGGCCCCGCCGCGGAAGCATCATTAGCAGCAGAAGCAGCAGCAGCAAGAAGAGAGAGAGAAAAACACCCTCTATCTCAATCTGTTGCGTTGTGTTACGTTGCATTGGTCACCCGTAATCTCTTTGAAATTCTGGAGTCGCTATCATGTACATTTACTAAGCATGACGAGGAGGACTTTCATGCACCCTCCTCGTAAGAGCAAATTTGCATCTCATTTTTGTATACAAGTACGTTACACTTAAGATTAAGATGGTTTATAACAATTTTATCATGTTTACAAAACGACTACAAAAGATTTCAATACTTAAATTTGATTTAAAGAACTACAAAAGATTTCAATAGGTAAATTTTCTTTACATCTCACATATTGGGCCACAAAAACTGGCTTCATCATTGTGAGAATCAATAGGTAGGTATTTTTTTACAAGAGGTGAGAATGTGAGTTTCTGTCTTGCCGATCTTACAAAACAACCTATTGAATTAATTCCCGTAGGAATGTGAGCTATGGGACTACCTAAAGCAAAACTCACAGGTTACCCATTGGGGATTGTAGACCGTCACGGACACATCGTACGAGGCATTGAGAATGCTTCTCAAAGGAAGTTCCATCGTATTCGAGGAGTGCACGTCCAGTCGGTTCAAGCTCTGAGATGACTATGAGCCACGGGTGGGCGGATCGGTTCGATGGGAGGAGCGAGTCACACAGGTGAAACGTGTACTGGTTTGTTCGAACTCGTGTGTTTCAGGTGTTTTGGAGTGAGGTACACGGGTGGGCGGCTCGGCTCGACGGGGGGAGCCAGCCACACCATAAACTGTTGAATCGTGTACGGGTTTGTTACGACGTGAATACTTATATCCCATTATACTAGGTATGTGTTTTGAGAAATTTTCCGATACATAAAGCAATATCGGTTTTAATGTTTTATCTCTCCCACTCCCCAGAACAAGCACCAGGCATTTTCGCTTTGGGGAAATTTCACGAACTAAACACATTTTATTCACAAACTGGTGCACTCTTTGAGAGAAACATATGTTACCGTATTTTTCCTTTGTGTTTAACAATCGATACTCGTCTCTAAATTCTAACAAAAACCCACACAGGCCTTTAGCCACAATCTCACTGCGAACCGCGTCGTGATATATATGAATGTAGTGGTAAAAGTACTCTATCGAATCCATGATGACAAGGTTTACGTTCTACGCCGCAGGGTCCGCGTACTCGGTGTGATGCAGCATGATATAATACCGCCTGTCACACCACTCATCAACAAGACACATTATCCAAACCCGCTGCTTCTCTTCTATACGCAGTTTCTTTCACTTCACCTCACGGTATATGTACGCCTTTATGCAGTTTAGCCCTACAACGTAGTCCATCATATCGATTGTGCGGGGAAATCCGGCAATACTCTCGCCAGAATATCCATAGAGTATTTGAACATCTTGTTCCCTGGCGCTACTCAATGTATCCTTAAAAGTCTCAAAGGAAGGTGGGTAGGCAGTCTTTCAGTATCCACAACATCTTCCTACTTTACAGAATACCAATTCATAAACGTCGAACACGTTCGAGCTCAAGGGTTTGCAGAGGTCAACTGAGCACGTAGGGATAGAGATATGCTCAGGTAGTGGCAGGAGACACGTAACCGATCTTACAGTGGGCAGAGATTAGGAATGTACACACGCATGCACGCAAAGGAGAAAATGAAACCTTAATTGAAGCAAATATACGTAATAATTAAACATGTCGTTAACAATACACATATATATAAATACAATCAAGGATTAAGGTAGCCAAAGGGTACGGTATCATAGGTACCAGGCACCTGATACCGTTTCCTATATGTGTTACGGCATACCTTCGTGCCCCTAATTTCCTTCACACACCCCAGTTTCTGCGCCCGAAAATTGTGGGTCCCCACAATCAGTTGGGGTGGCTGATTGCCCTCATCTTCCAAGCACACTAGATCCTTCAACGAGTCAAAGTTAACGATTCGCCGGTTCGCATCGTTAAACGAGATACCCTTAGCCTTCACGATATATTTCATATCCTCCCCCACCCTAACCCGTACCCCATAGGTTTTTGGCGATGTTGACAAAAATGAGTCAGCATATGCACGATCACCATACTCACCTTTGATCTCATCAGTTAACTCTCCGAGGAGTTCCCCAATAGCAGGCATGTATTCACCCTCCTTCGCTGTGAATATCATGCTATCTGTGTCAGCGTACAGCACCCTCCGCCCAAGAAAGTGCAGTAGTCCCCAAAGCTTGATGCGTGCTTAGGCCGTTGTGAAGCTGGCAACAGGTATATTTGTAACCCATGAGATATCTGTGGCTAGTTCGGTGATGTTGTACTTTATTATGTAAGTATTATCTACATTCACAACCTGCATAACCTCTTTATCGGGAACGTTGACATAATCCCAGACTTCACTATAACTTTGTGCCAAATGAACGTTCCCTTTGCCAGTATTCTGTGCAAATTTCCCCAAAGACTGTTTAGACACAACTTTGCACTAAAGCGCTTGCCAGGATTCTAACAATTTGGGAGCGGTCAAGCTGTATACCTTCATGGGTACGGTAAGGCTGAATATAAGCCGTTTTGTCATCTACGGTATCAAATCCTCGCAGATATTCCGATGCTTCTACCTTATCCTTCAAAAATGCGTTTATATATGGCGTGAAAAGTTTGGGTAGCTTCTGAAACCTCCACACCTCAAGTATCTTCAATATTCTGTACACATGGCGAACGGCGAGGTCCAGCTCAGGGCTTGTGTAATGTGTACACACCTCTGATCTTACACTGGTTGGTTGTATGATTACAATCACCGTTGTTCTCCACTGCGCACTTCACGCGCAGGGGAAACCATGAGCTTGTGATCTATAACGACGGGTAAGATCGGCATCCATAAATCGCGAGGGGGGAGCACGTCTACGAAAGAGAGTCCAAACTAGCGCTCATTCAAGTTAGATGAGAACTCCTCGATGGTTGGCATGGTAGGACCCACCAGTTTTTCAGGCGCACCTACGGGGTACGGATTGTTCTTCATCACGTAGGGGTATAAAGAACAGAAGTCGTAGTAATGGAGCTTCACGCTCTCCGTAGGCGGAAAGTATATCTTGAATGGGTTTGCACGCCCTCCAAACAAGCTATCGCCACATTTGAGAGGATGCAACACCACTCAACGTTTGATGGCCCTTATTTCTTCACGGTGCTGGGCATCTCTTTCCATCCATGCATCATACTCATGCTCCCACACGATCTTTTGAGTGAACTGGGAGCCTATAAGTTGATCGCGGTTACGGGTCTATGCGAGACTATCAGCGGGGGATCTTCCATGGAGGTCGCCTGTGACTGCACACTCAGGGCGTGGGCATCCATGCCACCAGCAGCCGTTAAAGGAGTACACCTTCTTCTCAACAGTGGTTGGATCCTCACTTATGTCATTAACCCAGAAAACACGACCATTAACCTTAATGGGCACTTCGTGTTGCGGGCGTGTTTTATGTATACCCCGTTCTGTTGCTGCAGGTGTATGAGCCAGTAAATAGCCTTGTGCCAATAACTGCGGGGATTGTTTCTGTGAATGACGGCTAAGATGTCTTTAGGCATGAAGTTATTCTTGAACACCGTAGAGCATAATGAGGCGATCGTGGTTGCGATTTGCAGCGGATCGCATTTGAAGCGGGCTATGTACATCCTTCTAATTTACAGAGCTGGGCACTTGCGGTTTTTTTTGCGGTACTGCGGTACTGCGGTACTACCGTGTTGGTCGGTACCGCGGAAAGTACCGCGGGAAATTTGAATGCGTTAGCGGTACTGCTGTACTTTCAGCGATCCTTTGCGGTACTGCGTTATGCGGTACCGGTTTGGTAGTGCGGTAGTAGTACCGCAGTACCGCAGTACCGCAAAAAAACGGGCAAAAAAACGCAAGTGCCCAGCTCTGCTTTTAAAGGCCTCGAAAAATACTCTAAGCACGCGCACATCATTCACGCAATAACGTTCACATTCATCAGCTATATTGTATGGACTAGCTTCATTAAAACTGTTTTAGTAGCGGTCAAATTCTTCACGCTCACTATCACTCATGTTGGTGTAGTTAAAGTAATGTTTGGGTGGAGGTAGTCCTACGTAATTTAAAGTTTCGCTAGTGAGGAATGTGTAAGGGAAATACCCTTTTGAAATTTCAGCGGCTACGCCCATGACCTTGGGTAGCTTTGCTAATTTACAAGGTGTGAACAGCAGGGTGTCTTTAAACTGTACATTACCTCTTATTTGCAGCTGTATTAGTTTGTTGCCTCTTTTCAAGGGATCACCTATAAATATAGCAGAACACTCATGTTCAAGCAACTCCTTATAAAGGAACTGTGTGTAAAATTTGGCCGCGTTATTGGCAAGAATATACACAGTCATTTTTTTGAACTTGTCCGCTAAATTGACAGTATAGAATACAAAGTGTTTCACAGGGCTGTCGTGTGCAAGCGTTTTAAAAACGTTTGTCCGTTTACCACATTTGTGACATTTATCACACTCAATCTCCTTGCACTCATCACAGATAGTCTGACTTACGAGTAAATGTGGAATAACCTCTTTGGTTTCAGTGTTTGTATATATTTCTATATCGTAGTATACGGTTATACAAGGGCTATTTTTAGCTGTAGCATCGTTCATATAACATACTGTACATACTTCTCTCCATCCGCCTTATATTTTTCATGACATGTAGAATAGTGAATTTCATTACATTTATGCACAAACTTCCCCCAATTATCCATCATATGAAACATGGCATTCACAGATTCTCATTTTCCTGCAAGTGCCAATTGATTTGGAGCTCAAAGCATTATTATTGAAAAATGTACGTCTACACACATTACATTCCCTCTTCTCGGTTCAACTACACGACTTTCACATTTGGGGCTTTTACACTGCTCACATACCATGTAGCATCCTTACAATGTTTCACTATATCCACAAACTCGAGATATCACTTACACAAATCATGATGCCTTCCATATTTTCGACTTTTATCATAAATGGCGTAGAGAGTCCTTATGTTACGGATGGAGAGATACGATGTTCTTGACAAACCTAAAATAAGTAGAGGTCTTGTACCATTTCTCAAACAGCTTTTAAACACATACACAGTCCTATGACGATCATCCATTCCAAATACGACTATACGAGCATTCATTTCCTGCTCTACCCTTCTCAGTTCTTCAGGACCCATATTACACTCAAACTCAAGCTTGCAATCTGAAGCCAGTTTACGGGCACGCTGCACAACCGTAGGCAACCAAATTTTTTGCGTCCATGTATTTAGCACAGTGAACATATGAGCTAAGACTATTGCTATAAAGCCGCAACCACGATCGACGTTTAAATGCTTTCTGTAAATAACCGGAGAATTGAAATTAAGAGTATAAGGTGTGGCACTATGACCCGCAACCCGGAATACTCTGTCAATATCTACCATGAAGTTGTCCATATTGAAGGCTGTACTACTTTGAGAGGCCTGCATTATACGGCCCAAGATATATTCTATGTCTACAGCCGCCAAACGTCTGAACGGTATTACTACCCAAAAATCATCTACGTCCCCGTCATCTGAACCGAACCTGAAGGACAACCTCGTCCGGACTTCACGTTCGTCGCGGTTCTGAAGGGCAAACTCCACAATACTTTCAACTACGCGTCGCAGTCCAACACCGTTGGTATACGTGGATCCACGGTCAACCCTGACCACGTACTGACATGTTGTCAGGGGTGGGGGTAGAGGTACGCAACAACTCGAATGTTATACCTTCCTTCACAGCACGAGAAGCTGCTGCTGCTGTGGAGGAAGTACCCGGAACTGAACAGGAATAATGGGGTATATTTGAGGAAGGTACTATTGTGGGGGTTGTGTCGTAAGACGTAGAGGGTTGGGGCTCTATTATTGGGGTCTAACAACCGGCGCAATCCTGGCACGCTTTATACCTGACGTGGAGGGTTCTTCATCATGCTTCCGCCTTGAAATGTCGCATGCTACAGTTATCACTGGTGAGGGTTCGTCAGCGGGGAAGGATTCTGTAGCTACACGGCCATTCATGTCATCTGTGATATCGATGATGGGGGGGCTGTACATCGTCGTCATTCACGGTTCTGTAGAAGAAGAAAAACAAGAATATAAAGAGCAGCACTTAAATTTTGTTATATTTTGTAAATGACCCACTTAGGGGTGTGACGTGTTAGAGATGGAGTCTGTAGAAATATACAGGTTCACAAGCCCCTCCACATGCATTATATCTGGCCCTACAGGATGTGGTAAAACTGTGTTTATGCTTAAAATCATTAAAGATAAGTGGGAGATGTTGTCAAAATTTGTGCATAAAGTAATCAATCAATCAGTGATTCAATTAGTGTTCAACAAGTACCAAGATGATATTTTGTTCCACAAACGTGTATATGACGTTAATTCGTTAAAGAGAAATGAGCATACAATCATTGTAATTGACGATCTCATGTTGGTAATGGATAAAACGTTTGCCGAGACATTTACAGTGTTCTCCCACCATTTTAACATAAGCGTATTCTTCATCAACCACAATCTATTTTTTAAAAATAGATACATGCGCGATGTCTCATTAAATACGCAATATCTAATCTTATTCGCACAACGTAGAGATGTGTCACAAATTGGGGTATTACCCGATCAAATTTTCCCGAATCAGCGTAAGGAGTTTGTGGAGGTTTATAAAGAAGCCACAAGTCAGCGTTATGGATATCTGCTTTGTGAGCTTCACTCACGAAACACGTTTAGGGTGCTTCTAAGAGCAAATATATTCCAAAACGAACCTGAAACGGTGTATATTCCAGAATGACAAAAAAATCTATCAACGATTGCCCCGGGCACTGCAACAGATGTTTGTTAAAAATATCGACTCCGACTTTTCAAAATGCATCTGTGAAATCTGTCTTAATGTTATAAAATGTAATGTGCCAATGAAACCCCCTCAGAAGGCTCGCTTCCGTCGTTACAAGAACATAATACGTGCGTTCGCTTGTAAAAGTCACACTTTGGGGAAGAAAAAGCGAATTATTGTACAAAGAGGGGGATCATTCCTTCCAATCTTTTTTTCAGTTTTGGGACCTTTACTTACTAAATTAATATAATGAAGAAAGTGGTAGTGATTCAGCACGAGGTGTATGCTTCATTGCAAAGTTCAAAGATTCCAGACACGGATCTAGAGCCCGTAAAAGCAGGCTTTAAAAGAATGGAAAGCGATTTGTTAGCCCTATTAAACAGTGAAAAGTCACCTGATGAGAAAAGGATCTTGTACCAAGAGGTCTTGCAGAAATTCTTTCATGAGTACGAAGATTATAAGACTCCGAAAGGGCTCCCCGTGGTTATTAGGCACTGTGCTAGCAACGCTGAGCATGGCGACATAGGACCTGGGCCCGACGTTAGAGATGACCAACCAAAGAACGGAACGCACACATCGAGCATGTATTAAAAAGCAGTCTCCCACATACATTGAGGAATAAAGGCTTAAGTCTTTATAATCTATTGAGTGAGGACCCATCATACAGTGGACCGATACAGGCGAGGTCATTGTTGAAGGAACAAGGGTACAGGGATAATATCGTCGACATTGTCCATGATCTGGTGAGAAAGTGGGACAGGCCCTCACCAACAGGATGTAAGCATATTAAGGCAAGACAACAAATAAATGTCCCCATAACATTGATAGGAAATCTGAATAGGTTAAAAGACTTGGAGCAAGCCTCGCATGTGCCACAACTGAGCACGCCATTACCCCCAGCAGTAGCATCGTTGAAGAGGAGAAAGAAGAAACCAAACACCATCGGTCAACCCTCTCCGCGTGCCTCTAAAATACGGAAATGGCTAACATATTAAGAAAATGCTATTATGACATTTCTAGCACAACCTCCTACGGCAGCGTTCATAGACTGTACAGAGGTGTTTATAATGAGGGAATAAGGAAAAAAGATGTTGAGAGGCTTTTGCGGGAGCAAGATGCCTATGCACTTCATAAGCCGATGAGTAAAAGGTTTAAAACAGCCAAGCCAACTGTAGCATCGATTGACAAAATTTGGCACGCGGATTTAACAGACATGCAAAGATATTCAGTGTATAATGGTGACTACCGCTACATTCTATTCATAATAGATATATTCTCTAGATATCTGTGGTTAATTCCACTGAAAAATAAATCCCCTGAAACAGTTGCTAAAGTCACCAAAACGCTGATGTTGAAAGAAAACAGGATTCCTGGGTATTTTTGTACGGACATGGGGAAAGAATTTATAGGCCGAGCTTTTCAGAACATGCTGAGAAAGTTTATCAGTTACCACACTAGCATTTCTATACATAAGGCCTCTTTAGCTGAAAGAGTTTAACGTACCATAAAGGAACGCATGCATCGCTATTTTACACATAAAAACACATACAGATATGTAAATATTCTGGGGTCATTGGCGTCTTCATACAACCGTTCACATCACCGTACGATCGGCACAACACCTAATGAGGTTTGAGAAAGAGGTACGCGCACAGAGATGAGAAGAGATGGAGTACCGCCACCACACTCTACACATTTCAAAATCACTGATTACACTGGGTAACAAATTTTGAAAAATTTTCTGTTTATTATGATTTTACTTTCGTTTCTTAATGATTTCGAGGCGCTGATTCCAAAAATGATATTGGTTTTGCTTTATTATCAACCGTTTCAAAAATATAGGTTATCACACTTTTCATATGGCAAAGTATATAAAGAAGGCTAACATAAATATTTTCTGAAAATAAAACCACTATTGGAAATTAATGTTTATTGAGCCAAAATTGTTTGACAAACCCAAAATGGTGCAAAGGATATAATATATATCATGAGGAGAACCGATAAGAGAATAACAAGCCTCGTTATGAGTGTGCGTTCCTTAAAAATGCACTGAAGAACGCGACTTCCGCGTATGAACATTCTTATCCTTTCTGATCAGTGACCATACGGTCTCCCATCATGGAAGCATCCCAATGGCCCTGGTACCTTTTCTCCCTCGTTTGAATATCTTGGTGGAATCTTTCGCCATGTTATTCACTCACATCGTCCAGGTTATCAAGAAAAAAGTCTAGATGTGAATGCAGAGAGTGTAATTTTAAAGACATACGGCACCCCATTTTGCCATAGCACTTAATCAATTTTAACACTAACTCCTTATAGTTTGGTGCTTTATGGTTGCCTAAAAACCCACGAACCACATCACGGAAAGCACACCAAGCCTCTTTTTCGATCGGAGTCATCTTGGCTTCAAGGTTCTTTGAATTCAACAGCGCCTTGACTTGTGGTCCTACAAAGATGCCAACCTTGACTTTGGCCTCAGAGAGTTTAGGGAACATGACCCGAATCTGTTGGAAAACTTCCCCTCCAAAATCTAACGCAGTTACAAACTGCTTAATTAGACCCAACTTAATATGGAGAGGTGGTAGCAGAACTATGTCAGGCTTCACAAGAGGTTCCCTGAGTAAAGGGTGTCAGGAAATGATTGCCCCCCACTGTACAGAAGAAACTGAAGGGAATAGAAAAAACAGACAAAACCACGCGAAAGAGCGTTTAATTTTGAATAAAAAACACTTGTTTTAATATCGGGTGTTGCCCCCATTTGCAGCTCTGACGGCCATTAATCGACGGGGGTATGATCCAAGAAGTGTCTCAAAGAGATCGGTATCATGACTCATTTCTTCAAGGACTTCGTTGATCTTTGCAGTCATAATTTCTGTTGAATACCGATTCTGAATGGGTTGTTCCAGCATTAAGGACTCCACCCGATCCTTCATGATGGATCCGACATGTTCACAGACATTAAGATCGGGAGAATTGCCAGGCCATTCATTATTTCCGAAAAAATCAATGTTATTGTCCTTAAGCAGTTGTTGAGTCGCAAGTGCTTTCATACAGGGGCTTTGTCGTGAAGAAAGGTTGCCTGTTCAACATCCAAAACACACTCGGGGTCTTTCAAAAACGGAATTACATGTTGGGCTAAAATTACATTTCGAAAATAAGGCCCATCCCAACTGGTTCCTCTTGGTTTGATAACCCAGATGAGCTTCCGAATAGAGAACATAATGAAAACACCCACACATGCTGGATTTTTTACTATTTATCGATACTTCTGGTCGTCTGGGACTTCATCAGGAGTTGTTGCCCAAACCCGATCATTCTGAAAATTTGGTTTTCTGGAGACATAAACGAAGAATTCATCGCTGACAACCAAGTGAAGGAAATCGTCTTCCGTCCATTCCTCAAGATAATCACAAAACCATAGCCGATCTTCAATATTAAGATCACTCTTCCGTGGCTTAGCTATTTCATGCCAAGCACTCAAGCCTTGGCGAACTCGAAATTGATGCACAAGTTGCCGATTGACTATCTTACCACGACGGATAAGTATCTCTTTCGCTACCTCAGAGCAGCTCTTCTTTCGGCGCCGTGATGCAGCAAGCACAATGTCTTTCGATTCTTGAGATAATTTCTCCGGTCTTCCTCCTCGAAATTCTGTTTCACAATCTTCAGGATTCTTATTCCAATTCCTTTTGACAAAGTCTTCTGATCTTTTTAATCTCTCAGCCACCCAGTGTCGAGTTATGAAAGTTGCACCAGCTTCCTTTGCTTCACGAAATTTGACAGCTCGAATGCGGTCAAGAACTCGCTTTTTCTCTGAATCGTTCAAAATAGATGATGCCATGGTTTCTGTGGGGAAAAAAATGGTAAGAATTAAAATCACAGGAATAGAATATAATGGTTTTTATTCAGATTTTAACGCTCTTTCAAGTGGTCTCGCCGGTTTTTATCTATCTCTTCTAGTTTTTGCTCTACAAGGGGGCAATCATTTCCTGACACCCGTACATTGTAGTTTCCTGGTTGCAGTCCTTCACGTGGAGGCCACTGAACTGTTTTATAGTGCTCAGTTGAAGCCCTGCTATCCCACAGGCAAAGCAAGCATGAATATTTAGTAAACCCTCCTTGTAAACCTAACAGGAAACCAATCATTTTGAAATCACCACACACGTCCCAGTTATATTGTTCATATCTGATTTGAGTGAGCAGTTGTTTGACATTTTCATAGTCCTCTTTCATTTGAACAGAATGTGCAACTGGTATAGATGGATATTTGTTCCCATTGTGGAGTAGAACAGCTTTTAAACTCCGAGTTGAACTGTCAATAAACAGGCGCCACTCTGAGGGTATAAGTGTTAACGCAATAGCTGTGAATAGACCATTAACCTCGCTGCAATAACAGAGAGAGCCATTGACATCGTAGAACCTTGCAAACTCTTCATGCCGCTTTCGGTATACAGTGCTCTTGCAGTCTTCTCCAAACAAATTCCACTCTTTGAGTCTGGAGTTCAGAAGCTCAGACCCTGATTTCGTCAGACCCAAATCTCTAATTAAGTCGTCCAATTCCCTCTGATTTGGAAAGTGAGGGTTTGTACTGAAAGTTACTGTATATTCTTCATCATGACTGTCTTCACCAGCCGACATCTCAGATGAGCTAGCTGCATCCTCATTTTCAACCTACAAAGCAAAGAAACAAAATGTAGGCATAGCTATATATGTAGAAGAGCATCAGCACTAAGAAAAATCGACACATAATGACCCACAGTCTGTAAATACAGAAGGTAAAGTAATGGATAGGTACCTGTTCTGGTGGACGTGGTATTGGAAGACCTTCGCCATGTTGTACAGGAGCTATGGACGACGCTATACTTGGATACTGAAGAGTCTGCCTTCCTTTAACTTTCCTGTACTTAGAAACATCTACTATGCAGTAGTAGAAATCGTCGTGGTGGCTCTTTGGTTCTCTCCATATTCTGGGTACCGCAGAGGGCATTGCCTTGCGTACTCCCCGCAGCCACCCTTCAAGTGTGGAGCGGCAGCTTCCACAGATCACATGGGGTGCCCAGGGCTTATCTTGGTCACCCATAGGCATATCAAAATAGAGCCGATACGCGATCCAGAACTTTGTGCCTTTCAAAATCTTGTGCGATACTTGCTTGGGGCCTATGTAATACCCACAAACGTAGCAGAATATATCCGGCGAGTGTCTACAAGCTCTAGTTGCCATTCTCTTTACGAAACTGTACTACATTAATCATAACCTGCAGATATAGAGAGAAGAGTTATTAAATCTGCAACAGATTCCAGATTCCAGAAAAAAGATGTATTCACAACACTGAAATAATGTTCGCAATAAAAAAGGATCGATAACACTCAAATCGTCTGCACAGAGAAGCACAGAAACACAGTACCTAAGTGCTGGTAACCATCAGAAAAACAACCTGCTTTCTTTGTGTGCTCACACTTAATGACTTAGACTCTGCGCTCTTCTTTATATAGCACAGTGGAAGTTTCGGGCAATTTGTAGAGCAAGAAACTGTCAACGAACATCAGGATTTTTCACAACAATTCCTGATTATTCTGATATTGCTGCGCCCATAATAACATTATACTGGTAAAACATGAAAAATGGATTATCTCTGAAACCATTGATGATACACACAAACCAAGGCCAGATTTGGACTTAGCGCCCACAAATGCATATAAAAATATAAACAGAATCAGTGTTACACAGTGTAATGTAACGTTATCACGTTCGGGAAATAAATTCGCGAAGGGATTTGAGCAAGGATGGACACGTAAGATTTTTAAAATTAGTGCTAAGGCGAGATAATGATGTATTACGTTGAAGATTTGAATGGGGAAGAAATCGCAGGAGGGTTTTACCGCGAGGAGTTGCAGAAAGTGACATTTAATTTAGGAAAAAGTGTGTTTAAAATTGAAAAAATTTTAGGCAGCAAAGCTTCAAGAAAGAGAAAAATGTACCTCGTGAAATGGCTTGGTTACCCAGAAAGCTTCAATACCTATTTAGAAGCTGCTGCAATAAGGAAGCTTAAATAGTATGCAACATTTGGGCATATCATACTCTGGATTCAGAGTTGAAATTTTGGAAAAACAAAGTGGATAATATGTATTCCTATGTAAAAATTAATTCTAAGATGGGTTTATTAATTGCAACTTTTCCGAAAAATCTAATTTTCATGGTCAAAATCGCGATTTTCTGATTTGAAGGCTGCCTAACGCAGCCTCAGGGCACCTAAACCAAAGTGCGCAGCTGTTCTGCATATGATTTAGTCTAAAAGCTGCTTTTCTGACCTCACCCTTGCTTTCTTGCGTGTTTTAACACCTCTGGGTGCTGAAAAAATGTTTAGATTTCACGTAAAACTTAAGAATTTTAAGTTTTTCTTCAAAGAATAGGCGCGGCTCACCAGCTCTACTCTGATCGAGTAGCGGAAGACTTGCCACCTCCACGTGTAGGTTTACACGCCTGTTCTTCCTGGATCCCTGAAAAGCGTGGCCTCATAAGATCTTATGTTATGATCTTATGAGGGCTTTCAGCTCTTATGAGCATTAACGATGGTTTCAGCCTCTTCATCAGCCACTCGAACCTGAAAAGCTCTTAAGTATGTACTCCTTCAATCTGAACACTGGGAGCATTTCTCGATGGTCTATCCTGGCTTTCACCCACCCCTCTCTCCTCTAGTGACCATACACAGCTTGGGAAGCAGTTGAGACTTCCTGTTCAGCTCTCTCGCAGGACTGAGTATGAACCGAGAAAGCGTCCACTGTGAGTGGAGTTTTCCTGAGATCCTCGAGCTCAGTCAAGGTCATCTTGCAGGTGAAAATAGGCTCGTAAATATTCTATGATTCCCAGTTGATGAGATCCTCAGGTGAAATGGCATGCAGATTGACTTTGGGATTTTTATGGGGCCTCACTGTCGTATCACCAAAGTCTCTTCCTTCGCTGATCTTCTCTATCTGGCTCAAAGCAAAAGCTCTCTGATGCTCATCCTCACTGCACAGGAATGAAGCCAGGATGTTCTCAGGATGTGCGTGGTAAGCTCCTCTTATCACTGCAGCAGAGATGATGTTCCTGACCTCGGTAGTCTGGTTCCTCAGCAGCCTCAGGCTTGAAAAAACGTGTGCAGGATCAAATTTGAGGTGGTGCTTCACTTTGCTGTCGTAGTACATTTTGAAGTAGAAGTTAAGGCAGAACTTCACGAGGACCTCGAGCCTCCTCAACACCTCCCCCTTCAGTCCGTGCTCCCTCATCCACAACAGCAAGATGGCCTGTGCAGTAGTGAGCCACCTGGATTGGTTCAGAGGTCCGCACTTGAGACCAGCCAACTGTGGACTGAGATTTCCAGACTTGATGGCTTTAATCAGAAGATAGGATTGTGCTGGTCTGTGGAGAGAGATTTGACTGTCTCTACTGGCAGCGCTATGATATCTTCAGTTCCTTCCACTGGTTTGAAGTTGAAGTTGACCTCAAGTTCATTCACTTTCTCAAGAAGTTTTCCAATAGGCCCACTGAAGCCTGACCTGGGAGTTACAGAGCCGTCCAGCTTGATGATTACTGTAAGTGCCTCACGGGGAGCTCGTTCACATGGAGCTCGTTCACATGGAGCTGACATATAATCCAGTGGCACTTGCGACCCAGCATCTTCTCCAATAGGGCTATGGCGCCTCCAGAATACCCCGTGTTGGTGTTGGTAGTCTCCTCCAAACATTACAAGGCTCTCGTCAGCTCCGTGATCCAGAAGCCACACATGCAGGCCCTGAGCGATCTTATGAGCAGGCTTTTCTCCTTCCTCAAGTTCCTCGGGAGTGAAATGGAAGAGGTACTTTCCTTGAGGCTCCCACGTGATTGATAGTGTAATGCTCCTCGATCACTTTGCCAGGATGAAATCTCCCTGCCACTTTGTCATATTTCAACACCTTCCACCAGCCATCTATTGAGAGAATGTTGAACTTCGCCTTCTGCGTCCAAATGGTTACAAAGATTCAAATGGAGTAGATTTTTTTTCTTATGTATGTATGTATTAAACCTGTGTAAGAGTTAAGCAAAGTTAATTTGTCTAAATGTCAACAAATTACGACAAAGGGTTAAAAATATGAGGTTGTGTTCAATTGAATATTCGGTATTTCAACATAGAACAGAGAACCGCAATTTTGAACATGAGAACGCGATTTTTGGGAAAAGTTGCAAAGAAACCCCTCTTAGAATTATATTTTACATAAAAATACATATTAGCCAGAGTGAAATTCGGAATCGGAAAAGTATGATATGCCCGAATGCAACATGGCACCCAGCCACTTCCATGTCACACTCCGTCCTCTTCTTCTCTCTCTGTACATCCTAACAACACCCTGGCCAACTTTGTAACAGAACTCCATGGGCCCATTGAGTTGGAACGTGATTCGTACGAAGTTGGTGTTTGTGAATTCCAGCTAGCCACCAAATTTTTAACTTTTGAAAATGAGCAAATCATATTTCTGATCCTAAGAAGAATCGATGAGCGTGAAAAATTAGGTATAGCCTTAGACAATACTATGCGATCAGTCCTGTTCGGTGAGGTACAATATTATAGTACAAATATAACACTTGGAATCGGTCGTTATGACACAGTCATGGACATTGTGACGGGGTTAAAAAAGAGTCTTGAAAATCGTACCTGACAACCGATTTGTTTTTTGAAGTCGTAAACATAGACACGCCTGCACCCACGTTCAAGTTAAAATCAACGCTTAGTAGAAATATTAAAGACAAAGAGCTGTTCACAATTTTGGCCTAGGGCCGATATATTGCAGCTCTCCAAAGAGATACCTTTCACGAGGCACAACATGACTTGTCCAGCTTAATGTATCAGCTGAAGATGGAGAAATTGGGTGAAAGCTGCCTATCCTCAGACATGTGCTAAATTTACAGCAATATCGCGGAGCATCAATTTGTTGGGGACACCCAGGCGCGCATGCTGCGCATTGAACACATCCCCAACATAGAGGGAAAAGTTTAAGCATTACATATGACAAGCCCCATTACGTGAATGGTGCGACTAATCTATTAACCAATATCTCGATGTATATAAGAACGATTTAGGAAAAATTTTCTCATTCGGTGATGGGAGGTTAACAATGAAGCTACACTTTCGTCGATTTCAGCTATAATGACCCGAAGGCCGTTCAAAGTCTCTCGAGCCGTGAGATATCAGCATGGGACTGGGTTTGGATCCATATTTTGAACCATACTACGCACCGCTACCCCAATGTTGAAGAGGGGTGCTAGATATCTCAGGAGGAAGGCGTTACAATCAGGTTTTAACCCGGTAGAAGACATAATCGGTGAAACTAAACCTAAAGAAGCTATAAAAAAAACATTTAAAACGTACACGGGACGAGATCATCAAAGATGCAAAGACAAAAATGCGTGGTGGCGGGAAGAAGAGGGTTGTCAGGAAGAAGGGGTTACCAACAATTGGCGCTAAGCGTAAAAGGACATAAAAAAAGAAGTGTTCTAAACGTATTAAGCATATGGCTGATCATTTTATTAACTAATATAAGCTGAGGACACTACTCTCACGAATTATACACAGATTACTACTTGTCGAGAGAGGTGGTACTATTTCTAACTCGTCATGGCGCATTTCATCCATCCGTGTAGTTCACAATGTTGTAAATCGGAAGTGTCCCTCTTTGATGTGCCCCATACACAGGTTTCTATTGAGCATAGCGACTTTATTACAATTATTATGAATAGGACGTAGGGGATGTACGGAGTATCCACCACGATCTCCTGACTTAACACCCTTAGACTTTTACTTGTGAAACACTCTGAAGAACACTGTGTATGCTGAAAAACCAAGAAAACTAAGGACACTACAGGCCTTGAGACATGAAATTAAAATAGCCTGTGCCAACATTCCACTCCGAACAATCCGAACAGTATGCCGATCTGTTGCGCGCCGTTGTCAAGATTGTATTGATGCTAGTGGCGGACATTTTGAACATTTAAAACATTAAAGTAAGCAGCACAACCATGAAGGTATTGACGCTACTGGCTGATATTTCGAACATTTAAACAAACCCTTAATTACTAAGCTGGGTGTTTTTCAGTTTGCATGAATGTGTGTGAAATTTGAGATTTGTTTGTATGACTGGGTGAAATTTACCCATGGTTAGTATATGACGAATTATCTTCTAACTGAAAATGTACATACCAAACAAACCATCAAAATACAATAGGAAGCAATAGGAATGTCACAATGGACGACTGGTTTACTACTGTACCAATAGCAGAAAATCTGCTTGATCCTCCATATGGTAGGAACTGTCAGAAAAAACAAACGCGAAATTCCCTCAAAACTCACAACCATAAATAAGGAAAATCCCGGTAAAACAAAATTTTGCTTTGATGGTTACAAGACTTTGATTTCTTACCAACCGAAGGCTAACAAAAATGTGATTCTACTTTCAACAATGCACAGTGGCACTGTAGTCTCACAGAAAACAAACAAACCTGAAATTGTAGAATATTACAATGCAACCAAAGGAGCTGTCGATACATTCGACCAAATGTACAGTATTTCATCATGCAGTCGTCGCACCAGGCGATGGCCACTTTGTTTATTGTATGGCATGTTGAATGCTGCATGTATTAATGCATGGATAATTTATTTAGAAAACAACAAAGAAAACCCTACAGATTGTCTCATTGAGTGATAATATTAATATATTAATCGTGTTTATTTTATGCAAATATACACTTTAATTTCCATGTTTTCCTAATAAAAATATTAAAATATATGCTGTTTAACTTTAAAAACCTTTTAAATGACAAATCTTTATAATGTGAACGTTAAATATATAAAAACCTGGTAACGGGTGAATTTTACCCATGGTTATGAGAAGTGAAACTTTTTTCAAACTTATTAACTAAGGGTTAAAGAAGCCTATTTGCTATCTATTTACTATCCGACTATTTTGTTTATTGATATATTTGTTAATATGATGTATAAACATTTTTTTGGGACACTCGGTAATTTAAAAATAGGAAAAGAATGTGCTATTTTGATTCACTCGGCACTCAGCCCTGGAGTGATCCTGTGGTTGTACAATTTATCGAACAGCTACATGTCCCTGAAAATGTCTGGAATCCTTACCGCTTTCTATGATATTTTAGCAATACTTGTGGCATGTATTACCTTTCATTTCTCCTGCACATGTCACGTGGGAAAGGATTTATAATTTTAAAAAATTATTCGATTTGTGCAATACTGAAATGAATGATGAAATGATATGCAGACAAATAAAAAAAAGGTTCCCATTTGTTCGCACTCGCTGTATTGTGTAAAGTTTTACGTGTGTATATATTTGTAACTATATTGTGTAAAGTTTTACGTGTGTATATACAATTGTAAAATATCTCCATTAATGTAAATCTTATTTAATGGACGCTAGTTCTGTCATCCGAATTGTACTAAAACATGCTTTCTAACCATTTAATTAATGAAATGAAAATACAATGTGTTTTGTTCTTAACCACAAAAAAAACTTACATTAGTTCCTCAATGACCTGGCATTCGTCGGACCTGATGTGAACCAATACATCGACCTCGGTATTCAGGTAATTGGTTTGGCTGTGCGGTTAAGCTACCAAATAATTTATTCGCCTTTCATCAATGCTGTTGCGAAAAGATGCTATAACACGATCAAGCTCCGCATCGGTCCTTTATGGAGAAATTAACATGATTATGATAATAAAAACCCACTCTAATAGACAGAGTTTATTTCCACAACAGTTTCGATGCCCACGGCCATCCTCTTCGGGTGGATTAGAGTGGGTTTTTATTATCATATTTTGAACTTCACGTAGGAAAAAAGTTGTTTTTTACATTTATTAACATAATTAGTTCATACTGATTCTTTTTAATAAAGTACCATGCGTCATCAGCAGTAGACTTGTCAGATGAATTAATGTACGGTAGGCCTTTTGGTGGTGTTGCTTTCTTATTAAGGAAAAATTTGTCAAAACATATAAGATTTTTAACAAGCGATAACGTAAGATTGTTAGGCATTGAATTACAAGTGAACAATGATTCCATATTAATTGTAAACTGCTATTTACCATACAACAACGGCAGTAATCTAGATGAATACATTGATTTGCTGTACAAAATTAAGTCATTATCAGATAACCCCAAATATTCTCACTGTATAATAATGGGGGACTTCAACGCACATGTGAACTCGGAATTCTTTGGAGAATTGGGTAACATGTGCGAGTCGGCCAATTTAAGTATAAGTGATGTAGATGTATTAGGGGTAGCCAGTGGTAATTTTACATACGTTAGCGATATGAGTGGTACCACCAAGTGGATTGATCAGTCTCACTAGTAATAATCTAAAGGATCGGATTGTTAGAGTTCATATTTTGCATGCTTTCCTTCTTTCTGATCATAGACCATTACAAATATTAATTAACGTTACCAATTTATGCGCAACACGACTTAACAAGAACTCAATAGGTAAGAATAATCGCGTCGATTGGTCCAATGTTAATATGCAGCAGAGAATAGAATACAAAGACAGAACATGTCACCTTTAATAATTTAGAAATTTTGCACCTTGGCTGTAATAATCCTTGCTCAAATGATTCTCACTGTAAACTCATAGATAGGTATTATAGTAAGATAATATCGCTGTTAAGAGAAGCAGGAAGCCCCTTGATTAAATCTTACAACTATCATACTAAGGTTATTCCTGGATGGAATGATTTTATTGCCCCCCTGAAGAGGGAATCGAAAGACGCCTACGATTTGTGGTGCTTTCATGGTAGACCCAGATTAGGACCAATATACATAAATATGTGTAGAAGTCGGGGTCAGTATAAGGCGGCCATAAGGCGATGTAAACAGGAAGAAGAGTCTATTCGAGCATGAAAAGCCTGTGAAGCTCGCATAAATAACGATAATAACAAATTTTGGAAATTTGTTAAGAATCAAACGGGTGTCAAAAATGTCCTCCCTCAGACAATCGATGGGGTGTCGGGAGAGGATGAAATTGCAAAGCTGTGGAAAAACCACTACTCTAACATTCTTAATAGTGTGAGTAGGGATAATCTTAAGATAGATTGCAGCGAAACGATTGTGGGAGGGACAAGGGAAAATATTTTGATATCATTTTCTGAAGTAAAGAGGTTAATTAAAGAGTTAAAGACTGGTTCTGCGTCAGGGGTAGATGACTTATCGAATGAGCACTTAAAATATGCAGATGACGTAGTATGTCTGCATATATCATTGCTCCTATCAGCCATGCTTCCTCATAGCTATATCCTTGCAGAGTTCATGAGGGTATATATCTTGCCCCTGGTCAAAAATAAGTATGGAGACATTCTGTCCAGCAATAATTACAGGCCTATTGCTGTCGCTTCCTGCTTCTCGAAACTACTAGAAAAACTCTTGTTACTCCGATTAAATGATTTCCTATGGACATCTCCTAATCAGTTTGGCTTTAAAAGGTCCCACTCAACTGACCTGTGTATCTATGTACTTAAAGAAACAATATCTAAATACATTGACAGTAATTCAACCATTTATAGCTGTTTCCTTGATATAAGTAAGGCATATGATAGGGTGAACCACAATATTTTATTTGCAAAACTAGAAGATAGGAAGGTTCCCATGTACATATTAAATTTATTGAAATTTTGGTATTCCCACCAATCTTTCACTGTTAGGTGGGGCAATGTACTATCCGAGTGTTTTGGCTCCTCTTGCGGGGTGAGACAAGGCTCCTTGCTCTCCCCTATGCTGTTTAATGTGTATATTGATGGATTAATTGCTTCACTTAATGAGGCAACAGTAGGATGTTGTATAGATAACACAAGGATAAATAACTTAGTTTATGCCGATGATATGGTGTTAATAAGTCCCTCTGTTAAAGGTCTGGGTCGGCTACTAAATGTCTGCGAAGTGTATTCGCAGAAACATGGTATTCTTTTTAATGTTACAAAAACTAAGGTTATGCAATTTCATCCTAAAAGCTGTAATCAGCCAGCTGATATAAGGTTTAAAATGAATGGTGAAGTAATTGAGGAAGTACAAGAGTTTAATTATTTGGGTCAAACTATTACCAGCTCCTTGAGTGATGACTCGGATATAAGAAAACAATCTCGAAGCCTGTGTGCTAAAGCGAATATGACCATAAGGAACTTTCGTTTCTGTACAAGTGAAGCTAAAGACACACTCTTTCGTACTTTCTGCAGTAATATATACGGTCAGCAACTCTGGGTGAATTATAAAAAAGGTTCTGGCAGAACCCTAAATTTGCTGTACAACAGGTCTTTTAGACTTACATAAATTACCCCCGAGATGCTCAGCTTCGGAAATGTTTGCTACCCGCAATGTTCCGAGCTTCCCGGAGGTAACAAGACGTGCTCAACACAGTCTAATGCAAAGAATTAAAAAATCAACCAACCCGATCATCCAAGCTATCCATGAGTCCTGCCATTTATCCTCTAAGCCAGTGGTTCCCAAACTGTGTTCCGCGGAACCCTAGGGTTCCACGGAGGCTTAACAAGGGTTCCGTGACACGTTTTCTAATCAGTCTAATCAGGTCTTAATATTAAGGTCTAATTAAGGTTCTAATATTTGTACATAATTTTACCTTGTGGCTTTTTGTTAAATAATATTTTATATTCTTATTCTGACTTCAAATGGCACCATCGTGGATTTGGGATCACTAAATATTTTTCGCTAAAATTAAAATGTGCCAAGTATATGTAAATAAATTTTCGCTACTCGGCTACTGCAAAAGTGTAATTTGGCATATTTTAATTTTAACAATTTTATAAAAGACTGGTTCTATTAGTACTGTTTTAAAATAAATATCATAAAAATTCTGTCATAGTATTTAAAATTTGTCATATTATTTATGACAAATCTTAATATATATATATTTTACTCGTGAGAATTTAACTGTAATTAATTTTGAGCAATATGTTTTCGCTAAAATTAAAATTTTCTAAGTTGCCAGTTGATTTGATGTGCACTTGTTTCGTAATTAATTGTGAATCAATCAGTATAACTATAGCCGTTAGCTGGTGCACTGTCAAGTTAATTTCTGATAGGCTTTATTTACTTAAGTGTTTTCAGTGTAAAAATTTGTATTGTGTTCATCACTAAAATCTGTAACCGACTTTTCTAGCATAATTTTGGTAAAATGGCGAAATGGTTGAAGTGCTATAGGCCTACTACATCTGGAAGTGAAAACGAACGAACGGAATCGCCTACCGAAAATGAAAGTGGCGAAAGGCCTACACATGTTAATGGAGAGGATAAAGTACAACCATCTTCATCTTCAATGGTGAGAGAAACTGAAGCTAGTAAAACAATTATGAAATCTAAAAAACGTAATGTTGACAGTAGCTATATAAACTTTGGATTTATGCCTATTGGAAATTTAAATGATCCTGACGCCCAATGTGTTGAATGTAATCAAGTATTAGCAAACAGTAGCTTCAATCCTGCAAAGTTAAAGTGGCATTTAGAAACTAAGTATCCACATTTAAAGGAAAAACACAGTGATTATTTCAAAAGGAAGCGAGATGAATTACAAAAGACAGTTATCACACTCAAATCATTTGCTTACTCAGGCAATAAAAATGCACTTGAAGCCTCATATCGTGTCAGCTATCGCATTGCTAGGGCCGGCGAAGCACACACAATTGCAGAATCATTAGTAAAGTGGTGTGTGGAGGATATAGTGACATGCATGTTGGGTGAAAAATACAGTAAACTTACAGAAACTGTTCCTTTGTCAGGCAACACAGTCTCTCGTCGCATTAAGGATATAGCTATCGATTGCGAAACAATACTAGTGAACCGGTTAAAAAGCAGCCCTGTGGGTTTTTGTATTCAACTTGA
Source organism: Bathynomus jamesi (assembly GCA_023014485.1). NCBI lineage: Eukaryota > Metazoa > Arthropoda > Malacostraca > Isopoda > Cirolanidae > Bathynomus > Bathynomus jamesi. The sequence goes on along the minus strand of JAJOZX010001665.1, from coordinate 641,469 downwards.
TGAATCAACGGATGTAGCAGGATTAGCTGTATTGCTCGTATTTGTACGTTACGTTTATGAAGAGTCTGTGCAGGAAGACCAGTTGTTATGCCAATCCATTGAAACAACAACGACAGACCAGGATATATTTACTATCTTAACTAACTACATGCAAAAACATGATATCAGATGGGAGCTCTGCACAAACGTATGTACAGACGGCGCAAAGGCGATGACAGGTAAAATTAAGGGTGTACAAGCTCTCATAAAAAATGTTGCACCTGATGTGGAAGGTAGATATTGCTCTCTTCATCGAGGAGCTTTAACGGTGAAAGGGGTGCCAGAAGAACTGAAAACTGTTCTGAATGAAGTGATTAAGGTTGTTAATTTCATTAAAGCCAGGCCTCTTAATGCTCGACTGTTTTCTGCTTTGTGCCAGGAAATGGGTTCGACACATACTGCCCTATTATTACATACTGAGGTGCATTGGTTGTCTCGAGGCAAAATACTTCCACGCGTCTATGAATTGCGAGATGAGATTCGACTATTTCTGCTGGACCATCAGTTTTCTCTGTCTTCTAAATTCAATAATGAAGATTGGCTTAAGAAGCTAGCCTATCTTGTTGACATATTTTTGAAATTAAATGAACTGAACCTATTTGGATAAGAATGGCCTGATATTTGACGAAACTATGAAAGTTTGCATAATTCAACACTTGCAACAATTGCGAAATTCATTAAGAAAGTATTTTCCAAAGTCGCAAGATCCACTCACTTGGCTGCGCAACCCATTTATTGAATCGAATATTTTGAAACAACAAAATCTTCCAATAAATGAAAAAGAGCAGCTAATTGATATTTCAAATGATCTGACACTCAAAACAACTTTTGATAAGGATTCTTTGTTGTCTTTCTGAATAAAGCTTTTAAATCAATATCCCGATCTTACAAAACGAACATTGAAGAATCTCCTCCCATTTGTATCAACTTATATGTGTGAGGCTTTCTCGATATATAGCGACCAAAAATAGGTATCGTAATAAATTGGATGCAGCAGCAGATATGCGCCTACAACTGACCAACATCAAACCAAATTTCCAACAACTCTGCTGCACTAAACAAGCCCATAAATCACATTAAGGTACGCCAGTAAGGTACGTAAGTTTTGTTGCTCAATAAATATTTTACAGGTCTAAGTCTAATATATATATATATATACATATATATATATATATATGATGAATAAAACCACGAAGGAAAAGAAACAGAATGGTGCTCAAGCGCTTTCGTCTAATGACATCCTCATTAGACGAAAGCGCTTGAGCACCATTGTTTCCTTTCCTTCGTGGTTTTCTTCATCATAAATATTTTTCACGTGTTACTTTCGTGAAATAATTTTCATATATATATATACTTTTATATATGGAGTTCGGGTTCCACGAAATAAAAACAAGTCTGTAAGGGTTCCGACAGTTAGTAAAGTTTGGGAACCACTGCTCTAAGCTATGGACTTCTTGGTACGAAAACGTCTGTCTGTAGCTCCACTTAACTTCGACAGTGCAGTATTATTTCTAATCAATTGTATATATTTTTATCCTTAGTGTATGAACTGTCATTGTATTAATAATATTTGTCATATGGACTATAGTCTGCCAATAAACCTTTTCATTTTCATTTTCAAATCATAACTTAGTGCTAATGCAGACTAGGCTATAATTGAGGATACCTGCTAGTGAAACATTTACGATAAAATGTGAGTAGACAAAAAATTTACATTAGATCCTCGATGACCCGGCGTTCGTTGGACCGGATGTGAGCCAATACCTCGACCTCGGTAATCATGTCACTGGGTCGGCTGTGCCGTAAAGCCTCCAAATCATTTATTCCTCTTTCATCAAAGCTGTCGCGAAAAGCTGTTATAACACGATCAAGCTCCGCATCGGTCCTTTAAGGAGAAATTAGCATGATTAGTTCATGCTGAATCTTTTTTATTTAAAGTTAAATTAAATTAAAGTTTAATTAAAGAGTTACAATAAGAGAAAATGATGACTAGGATACCTGGCAAATTATAACCACAAAGCAGGTATCCTGACATGTTTCAAAAAGCACTGGGTAGTCTTAAAAGTTTTTATTAATTCTAAAATCCCACCTGTAGAACTTTCTATAAATTTATCAGTAACAAGCGTGTAATAAAATTTCACTTTCAATTAATAAATTTCGCTGTCTAAATAACGTTATTGATCAGATGGGTGTGCTACGTATCGTCTGCCTGCACCGGGTAACGAGCCGGGGTCCGAAGGCAATTCTCAAAAGTTTTAGTAATTCAAAAATCCTACCTGTAGAACTTTCTATAAATTTTTAAGTTATCAAGAAATATATTATTAGAACCACACCATATATATATATATATATATATATATATATATATATATATATATATATATATATATATATATGCCGAAATGACCACGAACGAAACAGAATGGGCGATAAATAAAGCCTATTGTTTTTCACCAAAATACACACAGAAGAACATATATATATATAAATATATATATATATATATATATTATAATATATATATATATATATATGAATAGAGACCGGGCCTCGACCTCTGGGCTGATATCCTTTTACATCGTTTTATTACGGCTTTTATAACATTTGCACTGAATGATACGATGTACATAGCCCGAGAATAAATCAGAAACTAGTTTTTCAAAACGCATTCATTATGACTTTTTATAAATTATTTAACACCGGCACTGAATGAACAGAAGTATAAAGCCCGAATCTCAAATTAAATTAATTACTTACATATTAATGTCTTCAATGCTCGGTTCTTGCATCCGTCGCAAATTTCTGCAATGGACTGCGTTGAAAATTGTGCGTTCCGGTCTGCAGCTGCGAAAATTACGTAGAAATCTTTGTGTTCAAACAATTCCGGAGAGATGTAAAGCTGCTGTGACTGACTCATGGCGAGATATTTCTATAGCATTGGTTGATAAAAACAACTGATATGGATTCCTGTGATGAAAATGCCCCCTTTTATAGACGGGTCGTAAATGTAAACATCCCACAATAACGAATCGCAATTTTCCTATTTGCTATCGGTGAAATTTGGGTGGGAAAGAACGTGTGAGTGATGTCATCCACCAACCAGAGGTCCTGGGGCTCCGCCCACAGGGTTGTGATTGGCTGTCCCGTGAAATCTGGGGCGTGTTAAATATATCTTGCCCGTTCCATAAATTTCTTCCAGAAGCGTAGAGAGAAACGCTTTGTTTTGAAAATAAGTCTTGTTTTCTCGGGCGCAGATGAGGCGGGTGGGGGAAAGGAGATTTGAAAATATAACAAGTACCCTTTTATATATGAGGAGCTTAGCGAGAATAGAAAAATAAATTTCGAAATCGAAGACAGAACGTATCGGTTTGAGAATATAGTCAACCATCTAAATTAACGGCCCGTGACGGCTAGTGCCCTACGTTTTACGGCCTTACCTGCAACACTGTCGGGTGATAAGAAAAGGTAGTATGAGGGATCTTAGTGACAATCGTAAATAAATTTGGATTTCAGGTACAATTCTTGTAGGTGTTTAAAGTGAGAGATAGAGAGGCGCTAAAACTGGAAAATAAATTTTTAAAAATTAATTCCCTGTGAAGGATGACTGCATCATAAACGTGTGAGTTTAATCTTTATGATGTCTAGAGAGTACGGGGCTCTAATAAACCTTATCCCCCCCCCGCCCATGGCCTAAACCATTAGAGGTACAGTAAAACTAAACATACCTTACAAAAGAGAATTTAATCCTGCATTTAATGAGAAACAATTAAACCTTGGTGTTCCCGCCATTGGCTTCCAATACAGCCTGATTCGCTTTGGGTAGCTTGCCAAAAGTGAGGTCAATAGATCTTGATCGTTACGCAAATTTGCTAAAAGAGTTTCAATGTGTTGCGTCATTGTATCCTTCGAAAATCAATTTGCTGCAGGTTCTTCAAACAAGAGACATTCAACCTTGTCCTTTATAACTGACCCAATGTTTTCACAGACATTTTTCATTTCCAAAGAAATCGATCTCATGGTTCCGCAACAACTGTTGAGTGGCTAATGCCTTAAAGCAGGTGGCCTTATCGTGCAGAAGTGTGACCTGATCGACATCCATAACATTGTTTAGGTTTCTTAGAAAAGGAATGACATGCTGGGATAGAATAATATCACGAAAATACTGTCCATCCCAACTCTGACCATTTGGCTTCAGCACCCACATGAGCTTTGCAGTGAACAAAACAAACACACCAACACAGTCTGGACTTTTTAATAATTCCCGATAATGTTCATTGTCATCGATTTCATCTGTTGTTGTGGCCCACACTCGATCATTTTGGTAGTTAGGCCGACGTGTTACGTAAACAAAAAATTCATCGGAGACAGCTAAATGCATTAAATCATCCACATCCCAATCTTCAAGATAACGGGCAAACTACATTCTGTCATCGATGTTAAGTTGAGTTTTTCTTGGCTTTGGAAGTTCATGCCAAGGCTTTAAACCTTGCCTATGACGGTACAGTCGAATGATCTCACCACTAACGATCTTTCCTCTCAACACTTCGATCTCTCTAGAAAGTTTAACACAGCTGTTTTTCTGCTTATGCGTACACCTTTCAATGATATCCTTTGTTTCATGACAGAGTGGCAAATTTGGGCGCCCAGATTTGGTTGTATCCATTTCACATTCAACCAAAGTTTTATTCCAATTTCTTTTGACGAAGTCCTCACTTCGCAACTTTTTGGCAACCCATGAACGTGTTATAAAGGTGGCTCCAGCATCACGAGCTTCCCGAAATGTTATTTCTCGTATGCGATCTATCACACGTTGCCTCTCCGAATCACCAATTAATTGAGAAGCCATTATATTATCACTTTATCAGCTAGAGTAATTTTAATACCTGCAATAAATAAAGAATTTTATATATTTTTCTAATCACTAAAAACTATTTCGATATAAGTAAACATGTAAGCTGCAAATAGGGGGCTAAGGTTTTTTGGAACCCCTTAGAAATAAGGTTCCAGCGAAGAGAAGTTTATTGTCGATATTATAATTCCGTTGTTGTCTTTCGGCTCCTAGCTCCACTAAAACCCCGCTGGTAGAATAAAGTGTTTCAAATTTTATTTTTTTAATGAATAAATCTTTAATAGCCGTATATATATATATATATTATATATATTATAATGTGAAATTATTGTTTTTCTATTTTAAATATATTTAATATTTTTATTTCAATATATTCAATTATTTAATATAACTGTATATATGTATAATATATATATATATATATGTATATATACATATATATATATATATATATATATATATAATATACTTTTCCTCTAATAATGTGTTGATGGTTATACTCTGTCGTTTTATATATTATTAGATTATTTATATATTTCTCGTTCGTATTTCTTATGCTATTATTTTTTGTTTAATTTTTTTATCATATAAATATATTCCATGTGAATTCCATTTAGTCCACAAATTTTTAACTCTTCTTGTACGTGCGTTTGTGTGCGTTTGTCCAAACGATGTATACACTGTGCCAACTGGCTGATAAAGCCTGGAGGCACAGGCTTCTATACCAACTGGCGGATTAGGACCTTATAAAACAAAAGCGCTGGGGAGAACTTTCAGCATGCGCTTGGCATGATGCAAGCGAACACACCTCTCTCCTTTCTCTCTTAGGTTAGGTATACCCCTTTGGGGGGGGAGGCCCCAGCTTGCTGGGGGAGTTCCCCTCCCTTTTTTTTGCACCCTGGGGTCGGCATTGGGGGGTCTTGCAAAAACGGGGGAGAGTGGTTGACACTCATTGCAACATTGATCATCATTCGCAATTGCATTGCACTCTCTCCTTTTGCGGTCATACTACTACTCCTAGTCTCGAGTGTAGTCAATTTTAAATCCTTAAGCCTATCCTCCTAAGACTTCGACCAAAGCGACAGAATCATCTTAGTTCCTTGTCTTTGAACTCTGTCGATTTTACCTATATCTTTGCGCGTATGCGGATTCTAAAATTGGATCGTACTCCAAATGGGTCAAACAAATGATTTATGAAGAGGAAAAATAATATCGCGAGATTTGTACTCAAAATTCCTAGCTACAAAACCTAGCACTTTGTTCGCCTTATTGACCGCTGCTGTACTTTGTTTCGCCACTTTTAAATAACTAGTGACGATAAATCTTAAAACCTTTTCCTGTTCAACGCTTGCCAACTCCTTCCCTGACATACTATACGCAAAATTACCGTTACGAGGACCTATATGTAAACTTTTGCACTTATCGACGTTAAATCTCATTTGACATGTGACTGACCAATCAACGATTTTGTTCAGATCTTCCTGGATTTTACCTCTATCTTAATCATTAATTGCCCTACCACTTTGAAACTGCACTGACTCGGCCGACATCTAAATCGTTAATATATATAAGAAAAAGCAAGGGGCCCAACACAGAAACATTGGACCAAGACAACTCCACACCATCAACGATCACCCTCTGTTTCCTACTTCGCAACCACTCTTCTCTCCAATGTATTACTACACCCCTGATTCGATGAGCCTTAGTTTTTTCAATGAGCCTTTTGTGCGGTAAAGTGTCAAACGCCTTTTAAAAATCTGAATACACTATATCTACCGCCCTATATATATATATATATATATATAGATATATATAATATATATATATATATATATATGTTATACACACGCCACTTGATTCCCGATAATACCCCATGTTTTATCTTCAGTATTTAAAACAGCCCTTGAGATAAACCTCGAGTGTCATCGACTCGTGCGACTCTCCTCCCCCACTGTTTTTGTTCTTAAATGCTTGCCTCGGCGCGTTTTGGACTCGTAGGAGGGATGGAGCACGAAAACAGATGCGGACCCGTCAGAAGAGATCTGGCGCTTCGTCGGGAAAGAGTGAAAGGCCGGGTAGCGCTTGGTGATTCTCCGAGTAGGTCTTGAAGGGATTTGCTCGTTAAAGACTAAATTTAAGAGTTATTGAGTGAGATTCGGGATTTGAGTTCGAGATATGGAGTTTGAGAGAATATTGAGATTTGAGTTTATGAGGAAATATTGAGAGCCGTTAGCCTAAACTACTGCGAGGGATGTAGTGGATGGGCAACGATAGAACTTAAATTATTTAATTAATGTTAAGACTAGTTTAAGAAAAAACCTGAACTTGACCGTACTATATTTCGAATTTGAGACTGAACTTGTAGCCAAATGTGACTTAAATTTATTGATTAAAAGCTACTCAAACCAACTATTTCATTATCAAACACACACTAAAATCTGGGATACAGAAGTAAGCGGAAGATAAAGAATTCACGCAGAGGGTCACTAACTTAAAGAAAGATCTATTATAACTTCAATTTACTCATCGAGCATTTACAGTGACCTTCGAGAATAAACAATTTGTAATAAGGATCCGTCTCCCCTGACAACGGACATTTTTATTCTTTATTATAAACTGGGGTGAGAAGGGGATCAACATTTCGATTTTTTTTTATTACAACTGGAGTCAGAAGTGGGATCTTCCTTTTCTGATACCTTCCCCCAAAAAACCTAAGTGAAAAGTGACGAAAAGTGCTCTCCAAGTGTGTATATGAGGACTACCAGCTCGCAACAGACAGCGACGGAAGACAGGTAAGCGACCCATCTTGTGTTGCGAGAGGTTTTAGAGGACGAGTGGAGAGCCTCCTATAGAGGACAGTCCCCCTGAATTAACCCCATCAAACCTTCATTTCTTTCCCCAAAAATTTTAATATAAATAGAATACCTTTCTTTCAATCGTTTCCCCTAGACTCGAGTTTGAGACTGATCCGGTTCCGAACCTATTTTTAGCACAATTTAGCGATTCAAATTCGGTCGAGTTTTGGCCGATCTCATTCGAGAACATGCCTCTTAGCCAAGAAGGAATCAGTCGCAACCATGTATCAGCAACCACTCCCTACACACTTCCCTCATCCCTATGTTCCCCTTTCTATCCAGGGTATCCTCACTTGTATTCCCCCAATGTAGGCTTCCCCAATCCACGTTAATATTGTCCCGTATAACACTAGTAATGCACCCAAATTCCATACAAAAAATGCCGGGTACAAGCACGCTCGATGTCTTCTATGTGGGGACACGGAACACCTAGCTCCTCAGTGCCCCCTGATTGAAAAAGTGAAGATATTGAAGGAGAGTGAAAGGGATGAGAGCTACAGGCGAGAGAATGAAAGAGATCTTCGGAGGGAATGGACCCCAAGAGGAGACCGACGGTATGAAGATTACGAAAGAAGAGGAAATAGGTACTCTTCCCCTTCCGAATATTCGAGAAAACGGAACTTCTCGCCGTATGAGAGAAAGAGAGATAACTATGGTAACCCCAGATATGATAACAGGCATGAGGGTAACCCATGATACGACAACAGGCATGAGGGTAACACAAGATACAACAACAGGTATGAGGGTAACCCCAGATACGACTACAGATATGAGAATCGGTGCGAGAATCGGTACCGCTCTCCGTCGCCCTATGAACAACGAAGAAGAAGGGACTATTCCCCTTACAACAGAGACTACTTCCCTTACGACAGGGGAAACGGAGGTTACCCCTCCCCCAACAGGAATGGAGGCAGGTATCCCGACAGAAGAACGGACCGAAGTCCGTCACCCTATCGGAGATACGATAAGGAAAGAGAACCTAACCGCAGAAGACGCCCAGAAAAAGAATGGAAAAAGGGCGAGATGATTCTCCGTGGCCCCGAAGAAATGACCCCTCAACCGAAAGGGACCTTTTCCCCCGTCGAATGTCATTTAAGGAGGAGGAAGAGGCAACACACAAGACAAAAAAACTTAAATTGAAGTCGATATTGGGAAGGAGAAAAGAAGACAAAGGCAGGGACGGGACAGAAGAGATAAAGGTGAGAAAGTGAAAGTGAACGAGTGGGATGAAAGAGACCGAAAAAATCTCACAAATAAGGAAGCGAATTGGCCGGGTTGCGTCTTTAGTTAACCTTTCTTTGTTTTGTTGTGAGAAGGAAATTGACCGATTTGTCTTTACTTTTCATGCCAGTTTTGCGTATATAAATATATAGTTATGTAATTCATTATTTGTAACAAAAATAGTTTTTACAATTGTTTGTAACAATTTTGGTAATTATTGTAATGTATATGAGGAACATGCCGTCCCTCCGTTTTGTTTCAACTTTTTTAATTTTTGTTCTAAGTAGTGTGACAAGCAATCTTTTTCTTAAAAAAGAGCAAAGTGCTCACGAAAGACGTATTGTCAATTTCAAACTTATACCCCCTGCTTAGTCACTCAATTCCCCCGTATGATCGCACATACCCTAAATTTCAGTTGTTTGTTCTTTTTTGTCATTTAATTTTAATAAAACTTCTACACAATAAAACATATGTATTTATCATATGCAAACAAGTTTTCAGACCAAAATATCAAATAATTCAAATTCTATCAACATTTAACGAAAAAGTATGATTTTTCTACTTAACATGCAAAAATTATTAAAACCTTTTTAATATTTTTTTTTTATTATATAAAAAATAATTTTTAATGTAAAATTTACCTGAGATTATTAAAAGAAAAGATTGTTCGAAATGCTTCCCTTCCATTTCAATAACTTTTTTATTCTTGGTCGAAATTCATCTATGGCTCGATTTAATTTTATTTTTTTAGAATATTATAAAATTATATTTAGCTCGTTGAAATGCATAATTGATTTATATTTTTAATTTGTAATTCTTAATTTTTTTTAATTCGATTAATACTGAGTAATTGTCGTAGTCGAATTTAATTAATTGTGTGTCAAAATTCAATTTTAAAACCGTGAGATGTACTTTCATTAATTGTAAGTTCCTCTAAGTTCGTTTTTTTAATTACCTTATACGTGTAACTGATTAATTATGTAAAATCGACAATCCTAATTGAATTTTATTACTTTTGACACATTCGAATTCATTTACGTTCCGTCCCTCCAGTCACTTTTACATTAAAACTCGTATGCAAACATCATCATCATAATACATAATAATTATTGCTTACTTTATATAAATTCTCGCTCATGCATTTATACAGTTAATTTAACAATCCTCTCATCTAATCTGTGTCTCGAAATTATAAAATACACACTTTATACCCAATAAACATAAATACACATTTGACCACAGGTCTATACATCATCCACTACGTAATTCGATTTGTACCTCCAACAGTCAATAAAAATGCATGTATGCACACTATATATACTATATACATACAAACCTTATGCTAAAATCATTGAAGATCACAATAAAACTATTTCATTACGTAAGTGCAAACTATGCTATTTAGTCTTAATCATTTTTGCTCTCTAATATATCTTGCTCATGCATTTATTCAGTTACTTGAACAATCCTATCAGCTAATCTGTCCCTCGAAATTGTAAAATACACACTTTGCACCTAATACATCCAAATACACACTAGACCACAGGTCTATACATCATCCATTACGTAATTCGATTTTTTACCTACAATAGTCAATAAAATTAGTTTATCAATTGTACTATCATGGAAGCCTCGAAAAATCCATGAACTTTAAAATTTAAGTTTTTCCCTTTTACCTATTCATTATGAATGTAATTTTTCCCACAGAAAAATAAAAAAATTTAAAATTTTTTAACCATATCATTGTTTGTCTAACTTAATTGTTTGTCTAAAATTAAAGTTTTAATCTTTGAATTTTTATATTTTATAATAGCCCTCTAAGCGAGTGTCATGTTAAAAATTTGGATACTCTGCATTGTACTCAACTACCCGAACTCGTTCTGTATAAAACTTGTATTGTAAAAAAGAATGTCGTCATCTAACTTGAATTACTTACGATGTTATTTTCTCAATTGTATTATATTGTATTAATTGTATTATATTATTGTATTAATACCATTTTGGAGGGGGAAACACTGTAAAAAGTGAACAATGAACAATTCCTACACCATCATTGTATGGATTCATTGTCTTCATGCAGTACTTATGTTCTTATAGTTTTATGTTTGAATGTTCATTTTTACATAAGAAACCAAAATCGCCTAAGCGAGTTTTGGATAGAATTTCGATTTATACTTCTTTATTCATTACTGTATTTCTCTAATTCATCTTTTCTAATAATGAGTTATACACTATGACGTCATAAAATAACTTTATTCTCTTTACGTTTCCCATACTTTGTACACTGAATCACGTTCTTAGTATTTGGACATCTTCCGTATTCAATGTATGGTAAATTCTTTAGTAATAAGGTTGTGGTGTTATGTAGTATAAACATTATTGTTCAACCATATTCATCCATACGTCACGTTTTCCCGGTCATTAATTCCCCTTGATCATTATCCTATATAAATTTTATTAAATATTCATTTTTTTTCTCATTCGTTCGAAAACGCAAAAATACGT